>UELX01003313.1:0-24264 GCA_900480035.1 Eupelmus urozonus | reverse complement strand
TTAACGTTAATCTTAAAAAACAGTAGAATACGTGTAATTCGAAAATTTTTCTTAGCTTTCAATTTAAATAATATTTGCTATTTATTAGTCTTTTGTAACGGCTTATCAAATAAACAATAGATAATTGCCTTTATTTAGTCTTTTTATAATTTTATATAAAAAATATCTCTAAAAGTATGCGGGGCCCTTCGAGGCACCCTTTATTTTTGCTCCTTTGCGAAAGGACGTCCGTAAATTAAAGGCAAAACAACAACATTAGAATTTTTGAACTATTTACTGAATTTATTGCATTCTAAACATATCGCAAATAATCCAACAACATTATAAAATTCAATTTTTTATTGCATTCTAAACATATCGCAAATAATCCAGCAACATTATCAAATCCAATTTTTTCTTTTACTCTTTTGGTCTGAATGCTTTCATTTTGTTTTGCCATTTACTAAAAGTAACATTTAATCGTTTTTGGTTATTAGACTGATTGGATATTGTTAGGAATCGATCCAGGAGGATGTCATTAGCAATAATTTATGGTTTTTATTCTACTGTTATTTTCATAAAGCGTATATGGACATATTCAAAGATGAAATTGATATCTACCTGGATCGAATCGTTTCTATAAATATACTTTATCTATATTCAAAAATTCTTTCATATTGTTAATGTAAATTTATTGATTTACAGAATAATTTAACATTGTACTTTGGTGTATAGTTTAATTTTACAAAGTATGTGTTGTAGAGGGCTGCTAGCCCATATAATATATTACATAAACTATCCTATTGATTGTTTAGTATATTATTTTAAACGCATTTATTTAGTAAATTATTTAAGATTGTATTCGTAAAAATAACATTTGATAATAGATTAATACATTAGGAGTAGACATTTTTGACAGCGACATTATAATGTTAATGTGACTTAATTTAGAAAATTAAAAAAAACTCATTACCAAAAAATAAACATCAATTTATAGTTATTATTTTATTTTATTTTTATTATTAACTTTAATAAATTTATGTAATCTATCTTTCTAGAAAATAATTCAAAATTATTCTACGTAAAAATATAATACCTTTAACTAATAAATAAATTTTGTATATAATAAAACACATTTTATTTAATTTGGAGTATATTATTTTAGTTGCAATTCATTTTCTCGAGTGATTGCTTAAATAACTTTGATAATATTACTTTGTAGAATTCAATTACTTTCAACTTTACAGTTTTCAAAATGAATATAAATTATTTTAGCAACAGCCTTCGTTTAAATCATTTAAATACAAAAAATCTCCCAAAGGCTCTTGTTGTTGAATAAGAATTTAAATGCAGATTTTGTTGAACCTCTCACTCTCTTTCATAAGTAAACTGATAATCTCTGTACAGGCATAATTCAATAGTATGAATGATGATTATGACCTAGAAATTTCGATAGGATATTGATAAATTGAATTATTAAAAAGACAAAAGAGGAAAAGAAAAAATAATTAATACATCAAATTTAGACTTGAAATTAAAAATCTATTTATTTACCAATCTGTGTATATAACAGGAATTTCATCAGGATCATAAGGTATACAGAATAAAGACTAATCAAAGCGTAACTGTGTTCAAATCACTCAAGTATTCTGCCTGATATCGAATTTGGATTTGGAAGAAGTTTTCATGGTAAAAACTAAAACTCAAATAGGGCCTAATTATTATTTATTATGTATTGTTAATTATTCTACTTTTACACAATAATTTTTAATTTACTTAAGTCCATCTATTGACGTAGCAAAAACAAAAATATCCCATGTGTCCAGTTCAGTAAATTTATTTTAAATTATGATAGCATTAGGTTGCAAAAGTAATTGCGGAATGTTAATTCAAAAATAAAAGTAATAGTGGAAAGGGTAAAACCATATACTAAAATAAATCTAAGTGAATTTATAATGTTATATTCTTCTACTTTGAAATATCCCCGAGATCTGCCTAAATATATCTTTCTTGGTCTTAGTATTCGATTTATTCCCGACTGATGGTAGTAACGAAGAATCTCATGAAATTTTTCATAATATGGAGATGTCTTTTCAAATAAGAATTTCCATCTTTTACAGGCAAAGTAAGCTTTCGAAATTTTTATTTTTGATAAATTTTCTGGAGACAAAGCTGTAATGTATTTTCGTGCAAGTGAATTTAACATTATACAAATACAGTTTTGATTTTCAATTAATGAGCGTATACAACTAAACTGATCAGCTTCAGGAATTATTACCGTTTTCTGTTTTATTTTTTGAACATAATAATCGTGTCGATTAAAAGCAATATTTGACGTAACTTTAGAAATGGATATATTTAATCCTGATTTATCTATATTTTTTAAATTATCCAAATCAATTTTCTGTTGAGTCAATTTAACATTCAAGAATGTTGAGTACAATTCTTGCAAATATATCATAGCAAAAAAATAAATACTAGCAATTATGATTGTACCACTTAAAGATTTAGGCTTAATAATCATGGGTGAATTAAGAAGGCCTTGAAGAATATCAAACATTGTCCAATTTTCTATTCTAATCTTCAAGGCACGTATTATGCAGAGAATAATCTTATAAAGCAATGGAATAATCCATATAAAGATAACAATTTCTTCTGAAATATTCAATCTTACGTCTGTTATGATAGGTACTAGTACAACAATTTTTTCACAATCTATTTCCGCATTCCCTTCTACAATTTCATATCGAGATGGTGTTTCCATAATTGTAGGTGCTGATAACATATTTAGTTCATTGTACTGCAGCCTTTTATATTTAAGCTGCGATTCTTGTTCAAATGTAATATTTTGCCCTATGCTTTCTTTAACTATAGTAAAATTCATATGTTTTAGAATAAAATTAATTATATGGGTGTGAGGGCCGATTGTTTCAATAATTTTTCCATTTTTATCTTTTTTTAGTTCAAATATTGGGCTTGCTGATGAATACCCGAGTTTGAATTTATATTTATTAATATCACGCAATTTATCTGCAAACAGTTCCAGATCTGTGCTAAACTTTTTATTTATGAAAGTTTTGTAAAATGGATTGAAGTATTTAATAACGCAGTTATCCTTAATTGATGAATTAACAATACGCAATTCTATAATAGAAAAATCTAAAAGTTTCTTATCCCAAGAATGTGTAAGTAATGCATTTAAGTCCTCTTTAATTTCCGAATTATCATTTATAAGTACAAACAAACAATGTGGTCTTATTGATTTTGATGCTAAATGTACAAAAAAATCAATAAAATCTTTGAAACTATCTTTATTTTTAATTGAATGTCTGCTCACCTTAAACTTTATTATTAAATTTAATGATACATGTCTAGAATAATTAAATATTGACAAGTTTGCATATTTTCTTGCATTAAAAACATTAAATCTATGTAGATCTATTAGAATATATGGAAATTGAGATCCTATACTTTGAGAAATTGTATCTAGATCGAATGATTTCATTTGTTCAGAATTATTCGTGAAAATTGTTACATGATGAGGTTGTATGTTTTTTAAAATATTTTGTTTTATAGAATTTAAAGAGTCGTTTAATATTAAGTTTCGGAGGTACGTTTCGCGTACACGTGACAATATTACAAAATAGAGAATCAACATTATTTTGTTTGTTTACCACCAAACAACAATTATAAATGGATATTAAAAAACCTGGATAATGTGTGATATACTTCTATATTATACTATAACATACACTTCTTTGTTTATTTTTGACTTAGTTGCAAAGTTATACTGATAAAAGATACTAGGAAAATAATACTATACTTATTCATACTTCGGAAAATTACACAATGTCATGAAAATTATTTATGTTTTAGACTACTGTGGTATTATTCCATTAAAAAAATTAGAATGCAACTTTTATTTTTCTATTTATTATCGTTTGCAGATCTTACCCCAGCGTAACGCGTAGCAGCCAAAACAGAAATATAGTATTGTAAAACCAAATATTTCAGTTGTTATATTTACTACATATTTTTAACTTAATATCTTATCTTTAGATCTATTTTAGATTTTATTTGCGTAGTTATTGATACTTAAAAGAATATTTAGACAACTTAAAATTAATTCCATTTTATTGTAGAAAGCAAACTACCTTTGTAAAATATAATGAAAGTGGCAGCTATTATATTTTCTAGCTATGTATAGATCTTTTACGCAATAGTTTTGCGTTCGTAAGATATATTTTCGAAAAAATTTATAATCCGTTAAATAAGAATTCAAGAGTATAATTGAAACAAAGATAAGGTAAAAGATTCAGTTATGGGACACCCAAAAAGGGATCTCTATTATAAAATAGTTTGTTACAAATTAAATATAAAAGGAAATATATGTACGTTTAAATTAAATATATGCATTAAAAAATATAAAATTTTTTTTGTTTGGAATGTTGCTAAAATATTTTACGTACAAATAAACATAAAATAGGTCTCTATACATTTCGAATAAGTTTGTTTATATCATATTGCCTTACCTTTTACCATAAATTATTATAAGTTATCCAAGAATATAACAAAAATGAAACAGTTTGTAAATTCGGATAATTTCCATCACATAAAATCAATATTTATGAGAAAATATGAATCGAATAAAAGTAACTAATTCAAGATTCAATTCAAGCTTTGAATTTATTCTTTACATAACTATATAATTTTCTAATTAGCAAAAAACACTTTAATTTATATAAATCTCTTGAGAATTTCAAAATATTCTCTTCAAATTGCTTGACATTAGCAATTTAGTAATTTTGTCATAAGAAATTTGATTGCGAATTGTTCCGTAAAAATGTTAACTAAATCTGGCGTGGAGAATCGGAGCAAATTTGCGGCGTAATCCATTAAACTAGGCGGAGATTGATGCAACATTTCAGCAAGACATACACAAGTCGTAGAAACTTGTTAGAATTTGTAACATCTCGGTCGGAAGTTCCGTGACTTCGAACGCGTGTACCTAAGGAGTGCGTTACCTGGACCGTATAATTAGAGCCAGGTGAAAATATTCAATTTGTCCAAATATATCCAATATCTTTTCACTAGCATTCATTCGTTAAAATGGGTAATTAAGATTTTTGAAAATATTTCACTCCTGCAATAGTAAGAATTTGGACTATTTTAACACAACGGTTTAATACAATTAGCACATAAACCGAAATAAATATAATATTCTGTTTTAATATACATGCTTTAACAATTAACTAATGAATTGTATATTTTGTTTTTCAAAATATTTAACTCTAAAATTGAAATCAATTGAAAACATCAGTTTAAAATCCATGCGGACACACCAAAATAAATCTGACATTTTGTACCAATTTCCGCACCCAAGCCGCTGATCCACCTTAAAAAGCTCAAATATAGCCGCTAGTGAAAAAAAGCTTCAAAAATATCAATTTAAAATACCAGAGCGATATTCACGCCACGTTAACTAAATCAAACGTTAACAACGAAATGTAAATGCAGCGAGTCATAGCGCCCGCAGCTCGCGAACGCTGTTTCGTTAGCCCGCGCTCGCCGATAAAAAAAAGCGGCGCGTCAGCGGTCAGTTTCCAGCCCGAAGCTCTGCACCCACATTCCCTTGAATCTCTCAGCATCCAGTTTAGCAGTGATTGCATTTTTCGGCGCGAATCTTTTCCATAGACTATTACCGTTGTAAATTATTTTTTCAGCTCACCACGCCTTTCTCCCTTTTTCTAACTCACCCTCGCTACTTATTTTACCATTTTGGTAACCAAAGACATTTCCGACTTTCCGGATTATCCGATTGACGCGGCCGTAATCAGCGAAAACCCAACTCATCCTCCGGAAGTCAAAGCCTCTATCTATATAGAGCGCGTGCGCTTACTTTCGTCATATATGACGCTGCAGAGTCGCGATCGACGCGCGAGCTCTCTGATTTCTGTGGCTAGGTGGTACGTCTGGCTTGTTCCGGATGCGCGGCACGATCCGCACTTGGCGTAAACTATATCAGAATGTGCGCTCAAGTATGGACTGGCCGAGAGGCGCGAGGCGCGCGTTCTAATGACTTCGTATCGTCGGATTTCAATGGCAGATTGATTCTCTTCCTGAAGCGCCGCGAAGCGCTGGGTATATCTGTATATTTGCGCGGACTCGCGGCGTGACGTGAATTATTGGGAGGATGTATGAAAGGGGGACGCTTTATTTGATTTTTCCGCAAACTCTAATTTTAAAATTTATAAATTGATTAAAAATTTTCTGAGAGATAATATGTGTGTATTGATTTCTTTGCTGGGAATGTATTTGACAGTAGCATAAAAGTAATGTTGAGCGATTCTGTTTTACAAGTTGGGAACGTTTTTTTTCTTTAAAGTACGAATAAAAATGTAACTTTTGAAATTTAGAAATCGGATAAAATATGGTCTATAAAGTGACCTCAGATTTGAATTTAAAATTCAAGCAAGCACTATCTGCCGCTCTAAGTATATTGAAATTCCACTTTATCAATTTTGAATATTTAACTTTCGATTTAAATTTAAATTCTTATCACGCTGGGTTTGCAGTCCTCAAAAATCAAAAGATTTGAATGAGAAATTCCTTTGCACACTTTATTTAATGTTATGCCGAAATACATTTGGTAAATAAATTTGACCAAAAGCTGTGTGTTGTGGGCGGCTATGTTTGTAAATATTATTATAAATACTATCAATAAAGTAGCCTCCAATGGTTTAATTAAATTGCCCATTAATTACTGATGTGATAATAATAATTATAGAATTATAATTGATATATAAATTCAGGGAATAATTAATAAAACGAAAATGGAAATAAATGATTAAATTGAAATATCTAAGCTTGACTAATTAATTATAGTCTATACTCGGCGAATTTAAAAAAATAAATTTGCCTTGTCTGAATGAAGACTCGGCGCGTGATAATTCATTCTCATTAGTAAGCTTAATTTTAAAGGCATCCCGCTCTCACAGCCACAAAATAGCGTACCCGCAAAATACTGAAAATTTTAAAAGCTGGTCTGATTGTTAAATATCCAAACGACTAGCTAGACTTCTACTTTTATCTCTGTCCGATAAAACTACGTCAGCAAATTCAATCCTTTTCCCACACACAATAAAAATAAAAATAAAAATAAAAACCCCTCCTCAAAATTTCAGGGCCGAGCGAGCGAGTTCGAGTCTCGCGTAGGCACGAGCTCAGAAGAAATGGGCCTGGCGGCCTCAGCCCTGATGCACAAGGCCCACTGGCACTCGTTCACCCTGCTGATAGACACGAACCTGCTACCGGTGAAGCAGCTCGTGAGAAAAGAGCATCCGCTTAGAACCGGCCAGACTAGCAGTTTACTGCCCAGAGCTGTTATCCACCTGCCTACGGACGAGAAGACACTGGCTGCGAGGCTGAGACGAGTCTCGGAGGAAAACGGGAGGGGTAGTGTTCTAGTCCTGGGCTGCGATCTCAACAATGCGAGGAAGGTTATAGCTCTGGCGGGGAAGTACGAGATGCTGGCGGGCAGGTTCCTCTGGCTCTGGCTTGATCTTAAAGCTGAGCTCAGGTGAGTGTTTACACTGTAAATAAAAATTTATCGATTATTAAAAAAATGTGTACGGTAAAAGCACTGACCCGCATCGCATCCAACTTCTAAAAAGTCACCAAACCAACTCACCCGTGAAATCCTATTAATCCCCTCCAGCCGTCGCTCATATCCCCCGCAACTTGATATAGAAATCCAGCTCCGCAGACAATCGGAATTCCAGCGCGTACGCGTATTCTTAGCGTGAAATGCCCGAGGGACGGAGACGGATTAGAGCAGCCACGGCCGCATAGCTGTTTGCTTAACGAGCACGCGGAGCCAGCGCGATGGTATATACTATACCAGGTCAGCGCCGTTTTCCAGCCGCCGGAGAGCTGAGATAAGGGCAGGACTTTGGGACTAATTATTTACGGGGCCGGTACGCGACTTTTCGACGGTTAAAGATTCAAGCCAATCCGTTTAGTGCGACGGATGCTTTTTCCCCGGCTTTACTGCGCGGAGAGATTCTAAACTCGATAAAGCTGAATTTGATTAGCGCGCCGGGAGCTTTGAGCTTGCGGCGGGGCAATGATCGCTGGAAAGTTAGCTTTTGGAATTGTTTTCTCCGGAATTAGGAAAAATCAGGGGGTAAGGGAGCCAAGAGATGATGATTAAATTAAATTGCCGTGACGTCAGGGGCGACGCTCAAGTGCTCTAGTTCTAAGTGTCGCGCGCGTCATCCTAGGACTGCCAAAATTCAAGTCCGACGTCACGGCGGCGCGATGCATATTTCAATTGCAATTAAATTCGTCTCAACTTTCAATTTTGCCTGTCGTCGGAAAAAGCCTGGGCTCTGTATTTTCGGAGCGGGATGGTGTCGATCGATAAACGAGGAAGTAATAATATCGCTTTTAGAGTATAGGACTTTTGGGGAGATTGAAGGGGGAAAGTTAATTTTAAAAATTCATTTGAAAAAGGTATTAAAATTTTAATTTACAACTGGTATTGTTATAAATTGTCTTCGCGAGTCTATATGCATAAACTTTAAGCTCGGCTATTTAAGCTCGTTTCGCTTAAACTTTTGAATTAAAATAGTAATAAAACCACAGCAGTTGAATCACTTTTACAATTTGTAGTCAAAAGAGAATAATGTATTTCTTCAGTTTTTATTGCTATTCAAATTGCGTTTTACTAAGATTATTTGAATGTTATTTGATGATAAAAGCTGAAATAAGCCGGTCTTAAAGCCCATATTCTTTCTTTAAAGGGCGAATTTTCGTTTTCATTCCAAAGTGCACAAATTGCTTAAAAAGAGTAAACGAGTGTATTACGGGTATATCAAAGAATAAATGACTGTATTACAAAATTTGACAAAGTACCAGAAAAATACAATAACTCTTATTCATAATTCCATAATAAATAAAAAAACAATAGAAGTAAAAACGCCACAAATACTCAAAAATAGTAAAATTTACAAAATAAACAAACCCCACCACTAAATACCTCAATTTTCAGATCGAACGAGCCCAACATCATCGGTACGCACGTGCTTCACAACGCCAGGGTCTCGGTGACGAGCGACCACCTGCCTTCGCCCCTGGACAACCAGGAATTCGGCGCCGCTGGGCCGAATCTTTTGCCCGAGGCTGACGTCAGCATCCACACCCTGTCTAACCTCGCCAGCGAGATCAGCAAGATGCAGGAGCACAACTGGCAGAGCGACCTCAAAGGTGGGTCTAATCTCGAGCTTTCGGAGCTTTAAAGCTCACAGAGCTAAAATAAGTTGAGTGAGGTTTGAATTATTGGAAAATCAAATTTTTATGGCTAATGCCAGTATATAAACGGACTGTTTATTAGCTTTTTCGAAAATATTGTATAGGAGAACGGGAATACTAGAGTCGTGAGAGGAATACGGTGGCTGTAAATGTTTTACATCGTCAGATCAGTTTCCAAGAAAGTTATGAGAGTGGAGTCGGCAGCATAAAGATTTTTATGCTCCCGAGCTTTTAAAAGTTCGAGGATACTGAGTACGTAATTATTGCTCTTCACTGTCGTAGTGCCGCGCATCTTGCGCACCAGTCGCAATAAAAAATTATCCATAAAACGCGTTTTGACATATTAAAGTTTGAACCGTAACGGACGCTAAAATCGCCGAGTCGTATACGCGAGCTTTGGCGCACTGTACCTCATTTCGTGTAGATGAATATTAGATTTGCCGGCGAGCTGCTTCGTATTCTTAACATTGTTTCAGGAGTTGATGAAATTTTAAAGTGCTTTGTTTTTTATGCTTGTAAAGAATCAAAGTTCTCTGGGTACTTCGAAACTAATATTTAGTTGGGATGGAAAGTAAAGCAATTCTACAAAGTCAATTATGTAGTGATTTTTTTTATTCCCTGAGTAATTTACTTTCAGCCTTTTAGAGCTTATGTTTTGATTGTATACCATTCTTACTTTTATATTGCGCTTAACGCGTGTCGTAAACCGTAGTTTTAACTCAAGGAAAATTGGCTTAACTCGCAAGATAAAGTACGGGGATTAAGTGGAAGGCTTGAATTCAAGTGCTTAATTTTCCTCGCAACATTTTAATATAAAAACATTTTTCCGATGCGACTGTTGTATTTGATAATAAGTTTTAATAATATCATATTCTGACCACTTAATATTAATACTTTAATCTACTGCGTTATGTATTATTATCAAATAATAATTTAAGTAAACAAAATTTAATTATAATGTACTAAAACTGATGGGAAATTCAGTAATTTAATTATTTCCTTATAAACGTACTCGTAAAATTTTTTATTGTAATTATAATTATTTAATAAATACCGTATGTTATTTTATTATTTTTATTTTATATGCATTATCTGTATAAATGTATTTATTATTAATTTATAAATATCATTTATTCTGCATTTTGTCGGTAAGCCATGGATGGATTTTTCATTGTTTATGTACAGTGAGATGTTTTGTTGCTTGCCAGGGTATTTGTGCTGGCTTTACCAATACTAATTTGAATGAAGTGACAATTTATGTACACAGTTTCTAAGTGTTATTTGGTAATTTGCCGTTTGTACTACTTGACATTTGATCGTTTGCCATCCATAAACTTGATTATTACTCGAACGGCTGTGACACGATTTGGCACCAGCTTATCAACCGTACTTCAAGTAATTGCTATCAGAGTGTTATTAGAATTATTAACAGATGTTACTGATTCTAAGCAGTTCCGGTTGTAATATCAAGTATCTCTGAGCTTTTGAATGAACCGTTTGTTACTTAATAACAGGTGGTTAGAGCTGTTCACAATTCACGTATACTTTTATCGATTTCGTCAATATTCTGGTCTAAGCCAAACCTTTTCGAATAAGAATTTTAATTATTTTTTTTTCACCAATCTACCATTTCAAAAAACCAATAGCCAATCTCAACATCAAATAATGAAAAAAAATTACTTTACCCATAATCTTCATTCCAGATCGGCCGCCACCACGTCGGAAGCGCGACACGGTAACGAACCGGCAAACGGCCTCCTTCAGCAGCGGCACCGGCAGCTCCCCGGCGTCGGCCAGCAGCGGCACCAGCGTCGAGGAAGACGAGGACCTGCGCACCTACGATAAAAATGTCAATTCCAAGAGCTTCATGCCGCTGGGCATGCTGGCCCTGAGGCCGGCCAACGCCCGGATGAACGGCGGCCCGGACACGATGCTGGCCCGCATGATGCGCGAGGCGGCCCAGGACCTGGACCGAGCCGTGGGCATGGAGTCGAAGCCTCGGCTGGGCCGGCTCAGCGAGGCCCAGATCAAGGAGTCCTTCGTGCCGGAGTGCCTGAGCGACCTGGGCTCCAAGTCCAGCCTGGCCAGCGAGACCAGGGGCAACGTGTCGAGCTTGCTGACCAGGCGGCTCAGGATCTCGGCCAGCCAGATATCGAGGGACAAGGCCGAGTTTCACCTGCTCAATCTGCAGGGCGTACTGTTTCCTGGCAATAAGACGCAATTAAGGTTGGTAGAGTTGAATGGTAGAGATCTGTTGTTGCGAATCAGTGACCTTTCTGGAAAAGCTCATGTGATCCATACAGGAAATATGTAGGAAGTATTTGTGGTCCACAGGATCTTTTAATAAAACGGGTAGAATCTTGTAATAGAATAAGTCCCGTAAGAGCTTTTTCAGTAAAGATAAAATGAAATGGAAGTCCTTCATTTTGTATAAGTGACAATATAAATGAAGTTTTGATATTGTAATTTTAATATACCAAGGAATTGAATTATAATCAGTATTACATATACAAATGAAGGACTACCAGTTCAAATATATTTTTTACATTAAATCACAAATGATGTGAATGTATTTAATTTTTAATTCAAGCGAAAACGAAATGGATCCGAATAACACAATTTTAAGGTGATAATTCTTATGAAAAAGAAAAAATATTTTTGGGTGTTACCTGATAAAATCTAACTTAATTTTTCTGTGCATAATGTCTCTTAATATTTTATATGTTAAATCAATACCTTAACCAATTTTAATTTTCATTTGATCTCTTATAACTGTATAGTCCCAGATGAAAAATTTAATTTATTTTTGAACGCAATAAATAAAACAGTTTTTATTTTGTACATATTTGCTGTTTTTAATAAATTTATTATAAATTTCGATGTTTTTACAAAAATAATTGTTGAACCTTTGTGTAATTTTATAAGACATCCGAAATGGTAATCGATATCTATAACACTTTGTTTGATAGAACCTTAACTCCAACCCTTGGATTTATCTAAATTGTGTAATTATCTGCATCACCTATATGCATATTCTTAAGTAGGAAAATAAAAAATTGTACATTATCATTACCATTTTAAAATTCTAATCTTATTTTACTAAATGTGCAAAAAATATTGTTTATGTTCCTGCTTGGATTCCAACTTAAACCTAACAACAAAAAATGCACCTTAACCAATTTTAGAGTGTCTCAAACAAATTCAAATTTAAGAAATATGTTACGATCCACAGGTGGACCAAAGTGGGTACAGTAAGGGGAGGCAGGGAAGTGCGACTTGATACTATAATTTGGCCGGGCGGCGGTATCGTACCGGCCTACATCGAGGAAGGCCGCGAAAAGATCGGTATGCCTTCGTACAAGATCGTCACTGCCCTGGCACCTCCGTTCGCAATGGTCACAAGCCTCCAAGAAGGCACCTGCCTGCGCGGCCTTACCTGCAAGCTTGCCGGTGCTATTAAATGTTGCTATGGTTATTCCATGGATCTGCTTAGACAAGTGTCTCAGGTAATTTTAGAACTAATATTTTCAACACTTCTCATTATCGTAGATTTTAGTTGAAATACCATAAGTCACCATATAGTGTGATTCGATGAAAGATATCCATTCTAATTAAGTACAGTATAGTATATTCAATACTTGTTCGGACTTATAATTGGATGAAATGGTAGTGCAGGAGTTTGCCTAAAATGATGAAATACACACTGGATGTTCATTTTTTTCATGTGCAATATTACTTAAAAACATTTTAATTTATCTGGTTAAACCTTAAGGGGCAGGGGTATGGAACTTCAACAAATCTTTTTCTTTTATAGAAGAGTGATCTAATAGTGATATAATCGTAAAGTCCAGAACATTACTGGACCAAATCAAAGTCAAATGTTGACTGGTCAATGATCTTATAACGTATGTCTTTACTCTAAGAGTCTATATAGTTACATTTTTTCCTTACTGGTTGTTGGAATACCAATAAAATATCAAACCGATCGTTTACAACCAAAACGAGGCGATCTTAAAAATAACCTATACAATCTTGTTCAACCTCCATAATACCTTTCTTCTTCACTTTAGGATCTGGAGTTCCGATTTGACCTTCACGTGGCAAAAGATGGACTGTTCGGTCGTCGTCGGGGTCGCAACGGCACGTGGAACGGTATCGTGGGCGAACTGCTGACCGGCAAGGCCCAGATGGCCTTCGGCCCGGTGAGCGTCTACTCTCATCGGCAGCACGTGATCGACTTCACCACGCCCTACTACTTCAGCAGCGTGAGCTTCCTTACGGCGCCGAAGCAGCGCAACGACATTTCTCTGCTCGCCTTTCTTCAGCCCTTCAGCACCGAGCTCTGGATCGCCGTGTTCACCTCGCTCAACATCACCGCCATGTTCGTTGCCGCCTACGAGTGGTTCAGCCCTTTTGGCCTGAACCCTTGGGGACGGCAGCGCAGCAAAAACTTCTCGATAGCTTCAGCGCTCTGGGTTATGTGGGGTCTGTTGTGCGGCCATTTGGTGGCCTTCAAGGCACCCAAATCATGGCCGAATAAGTTTTTGATTAACGTGTGGGGTGGCTTCTCCGTGATATTCGTCGCTTCGTACACCGCCAACATCGCCGCCCTCATAGCCGGCCTGTTCTTTCATTCCACCGTTAATAGCTACCACGATCGGAGTGTAAGTTCATTGATTATTTGAAGTGTATCTCTGTTTGATTAAAAGATGTTTATATGCTATTCAAACAAATAAAGCTAAATCCCTAAAAAGTTTGAATATTTAAAAAAATATATTTTTATAGCTTCTGGTACAGAAAGTTGCTGCTCCAAAGGCCTCGGCAGCTGAGTACTACGTTCAACAAGCGAATCCTACTTTATGGTCCACCATGTCAAAGTACTCTGTGCACGACGTGGCAGACGGTGTTCAGAGGCTACTCAACGGCAGCCTAGATATTTTAATAGCCGACACGCCGATTATCGATTATTATCGGGCAACTGACAACGGCTGCAGACTGGAAAAGATCGGTGACTCAATTAAGGAAGACACTTACGCAGTGGCATTGTCTAAAGGCCATCCACTCAGAGAGAGCATCTCGAAAATCATTTCTAATTACACCAGTACTGGCTTTCTTGACATTTTACAAGAAAAATGGTAGGAATGTTTAATGTAATCTTTGATTTAAAATTGATCTGAATTTACTTTGAATTGCTTGTCCTGATCATATTGGTTATCGAATTTTCGAGTCTACAACCGTTGTTAATTTATTAAAAACTTGTTTAAGTCAATTAATTATCAAAAATGAGAAAACTGGATACGTAAAACACTATTTTATGCACAGGTACGGTGGTTTGCCCTGCATGCCAGGGGCGGCCTCTAGCGTCGGTTACGACGGTCAGCCGCGTCAGGGAGGCCTCCAGCCCAGGCCGCTAGGGGTCGCTTCCGTCGCAGGCGTTTTCTGCTTACTCGGACTGGGCATGAGCTTGGGCGTGGTAATCCTGATAGGCGAGCACATCTTCTACAAGTACAGCCTGCCTAAGCTGCGTCAGTGCCCGAAAAATTCGATGTGGCGCAGCCGCAACGTCATGTTTTTCTCCCAGAAGCTCTACAGGTTCATCAACTGCGTGGAGCTGGTGTCGCCACATCATGCGGCCCGCGAGTTGGTGCACACAGTTAGGCAGGGTCAGATCACCTCGCTCTTCCAGAAAAGCGTTAAAAGGGTAAGCGAGTGGACTTTCGATTTCGCTTTGCGCTTGGCGCTTTCTATATATTTATTTGACTTTGCAAAAAGTTTTGAGTGCTGAGGTTTCATGGGACATGCGTAGAACTTAGATACATTTTAATGCTTGATACAATTTACATTCGCAATTAACGTTTAATAAAATACACATATGGTTTTTATCGAGATTTTGGAATATCAAAATTGCAGTTTGCATGATTTTTTCAAAAAAATGAAATAATATTAGAAGCGTTCAAGGGTCTCAATTTATTTGAGCATGACAATGCACTACACTTTTTATACGTTTTTTAAATCAATTTATTAAATGATTGATTTATTTTTATCTTGACCCTTAAATTCTCAATGCTACTAATAATTATAAAAAAATGCATAAAAAAACTGAACAAAACGTTTTGAATATATCATATTGGGATTACTTTGATTCTTTAATTATATTCTGTTTTTATCAGTGTGCTTTCCAAAAGGCAAACTTTATATGTGTGCTCTTTTCTAAGTTTAATTATGTAACTCACATTTTTAATGTTCTTTTTCTTTTTCTAACTTTCTCTCCAACCGTCCTTCCGTCCTTCCCCCTCCCTGTTCCTCCCACTTTCTCCCCTCTTTTTTCCTTACTCCCTTTATCTTCCTCCTTCCCCCTCTCCCTCTCTCTTTTTCTTAATCTTTCTTTTTCTCTCAATGTTTTAAAGAATGGAAGACATGTATCGCTGATAAAATCATTATAATTAATATCCCAATAATATTCTAAGCGAAACATTTGAACAAAGTACGTAAGTCTGATTTGTTCCAGAAGGAACACGAACAGCGTCGGCGACGTAAAAGCAAAGCACAATTCTTTGAGATGATCCAGGAGATTCGAAGGTCAGTACGTTTACATTTAGGTGACCCCTTTCCCTGATAAGTATACATTTTCGTATTGAATTTACTCTCATCTATTAAACATTAAATCAGGACATAAAATTATTAGATAAAATTTACAATTAAATAAAACTGCTTTATTTATATTAACAATCACATTAATTAAAATTATCTTTAAAACAACCTTCTAAAAACAAAAATAAATTATTTCTCAATCCTCGATCAACAAAACCGAAAAGATTTAATCACCATTTACTCGATAGAGTTCAGCAAGAAGAGAGATCAGAGGCGAGCGGAGCCCAGGACGAGTCTAAGGGCGCGATCAAGAAGGATCTGAGAAAAGGTCGCGAGCGCAGTCGCAGCAAGAGCCCCATGATGGCTCGGGGGGGCACGAGTCCACGGCAGCGCGGCGAGAAGAGCCGAAGCTCCACGAACCTCGCGGGATCCCGGATGGCTCTGGCGCCCGTTGGCCTGGAGGCTGCGGGCGGTGGAGCCATGAAGCCGCGGGATTTCACGCTCAGCAGCTCGAATCTGAGGGCTCGGAGTCCTTTGGAGCTGGTGGGAAGGCGACTGAGCCACGGGGACGGCGAGTCGCCGCCACCTACGCCCAAATTGGGCTCGAACTTTGGGGGTAGCGCCAATTTGCGGGCGCCACAGAGAGGCGAGTCGATGGGTGGCGTGCCCACGCCGAGGCAACGGAGTCCGGCCAAAAGGGGCCAGTCTTTTCCTGTATTCGCCACGCTGAGAACTCCTTCGATCACCACTGACACTCGACAGCATTATCAAGTAAGATAGTAATTTTATGCCTATTGAAAGATTACCTAAAGTCTACGATACAGAAATGTTATTAGGTACTAAAAAGTGAACAAAGTATTAAATAAAAGCTTTTTTATCTTTTCTTTAAAATAAAACTACAAGTGTCATAGCTTGAGTATTCCTGAGCGTTAGACTGTATAACTGTGGCTTTAGTCACTTCTTGGTACCTAAAAACATAATCCAAAGTTTCATCAAGATATATGACCCGGATCTCAGGTGGTCTTCTAGTTAGTTTGTAACTTTAATTTTGAATACAGCACTTGAATCTATAATATAGTTTAGTTCTCACAACTAGAAACTTTAAACTATATTCTAGAATCGGATAAAATAGAATTATGGTATATAAAGATAAAGTAAACGTAAAGCTTGAACAGAAGATGTGGCTTTTGAATCTAAGGATTAGTCCTTCAATTTCTATTTAAAAAATTAGAACTTTAAGACTTTAATAACATAAACATTTAATCTCTAATGTAGAAAAAGTAGAAAGAATAATTTAATTTACAAATTTAAATTTAAGCAAATTTAAATCTCGAAGTCAACATTAATGTAGAAGATGCTTAAAATTGAAAGTTTGAATCCCATATCCAGAAACAATCTATAAATCTCTTTTAGAATAGGACAGAAATAATATAGTTTAAATCTCGATGCAGCCTAACTGTCCACAGGTATCGAAAAGTCCTCTGCTCTCACCGAACAGCGAGCTGACCTACGCGATCGGTCGCAAGCTGTCTCGCGAATGGGGCTCCGGCATCGACCTGAGCCGCTCCTCCGAGGCCATCGGCTCAGCCTCAGCCTTCACCTTCTACCAGGAACCGCCGGCTGGACCCAGCGAAGAGCCAGCCCCCAGCACCAGCCGACGCAAGAAGAGCCAGGGTGACACCATACCTCTGAAAAAGCCGATCAGGCGAGCCCGCAGCCACGAGAACAAGGACAAGACCTCCCAGTTCGGCCAGGAACCACCGAAGTTCCCAGCCCAGCCGATGGTCGGTGGCCAAAATGTCAGCGAACGCACCAAGAAGCAGCTCGAGTCGGAGCTCAAGGCTATACTGACGGCCAGGGCTCACCACTTCGAGCTGCATCCGCCTTGATTGTCCGATCAGCCGGCGCGTCGGCAATATTAAAGTAAAATCAATCGTGCACAAGATACACACCTATTGTTCTGTAGCGGGGGCCTGTCTGCGCGACTCGAACGCGCCGTTTATTCTGGTTGGCGGAACGTAAAAACGCGCGGCCTCTGAGGGGCTTTATTATGTAATAACAATCCACCGGCTGACGTCACATCATAAGCAATATCAGATTTCTAGGAGTCAATTTGTAGAAAAATCTGATAGTTTAAGGTTATAAACGAGGTAAAAAGGCTTGCGATCAAGCAGCGATTTTTGCGGGATCTCGGTTGATCCGTTAACTGGAAGTGGAAAGTTTCGAACTCAAGCTCTAAATGGACGGATAAGCCAGATGTAAATTGATGAAAATGAAGATTCTAATGCCGGGTCCGTTTGTTAAGTAGACCGTGTATAGAGCACATTAATAACAACGCGCGAGTACGGTTAAGTGCTAAGATATACACACGTAGGTATGTGTAAAAAGGAAAGGGGTACGGGATAAATAAAAAAGAAAAATCTTTCGTAGACGCGTCTCTTTTTTGATAGAACTATCTGATAATAGCGCAACTACGGAACCACGTAAGTAAGGATATTTTCTTGTTGGCATTTTAATCTCTACGCTAAAGCCGTCGCGAGAGTCTCTCCTTAAATGTTTAAGTACGAATTCAATCTGTCGATAGTTTATTTTTTGATCGATTCAGCCTTTCAAATAGAAAAACGTTATTGTTTGTTCTATATATTGGCGGTATATCGTTGATAATGATAGTTAATATTCAAAAAAAGAGTCTCTTGCTGTCGGTGTAGAATGACCACTTTACGATGTTATACGCATATGAATATTTTAAGCACTTGCGCTGGTCGAAAAAGTATATCAAATTTTAAAAACAAATTTTAATATACTGAGAAAAAAAAAATTAAATCTAAATTGACCTGGGACTAAAAGAAATAGCTTTTTGGTGAAACTGTTAGACTGATGAATTGTGAGATTTATTAAGGACTGGAATTGTCTTGGGAATATAAGTTAATGGGAATTGACACGGGTTATAGCTTTAAAAGGTTCATTGAAGCTTGATGATCAAATGCCAAACAACACTTTAGATGAGCTAAGTTTAGTTGAATAAAGTTTAGCTTATTGCATGATTGATTAACAAAATGGAAACGCTAAAAGTTTCACTTTGTTCGATTATGCAATAGGCTATGAAAATTTTAATGCATGGGACTAATTGGCATTAAAAAATGAAAAAAAAAAAATATTACTTTTAATGATGATTCATGAGCGAGGCCTTAGAGGAGTAGTCGTATCCGCCCAATACTTTACTCGAATAGTAATATTATTATACCTTTATTCCAATAATTCTACCGTATTATGTACCAACGTAATTAGGAATCTAGTAATTTAGTTTCATAGTTTTCTCGTTAGAAAGTCTTAATAAAATAAATTCTCGAAAATGTGGTAAGCACGCGGAAATTTTTGTAGATTCCTATGTGAATGTAATGTGTCGTATATGCGAGTTCGAAAGCGATGTTCCGGAAAATTATATCGCACTTCATCTCTACTTTAAAAAACCAAAACAATGAAATGTAAAGAATTCAGTTTCGATTCGCATTAAGTCGGTTTAAATCTATTTTCGAACATTCCGACCTATTTTAAATTTCAGAAACAAGTAAGACCAAGAAATCTTCCGGAGCATCTGTTTTCTTAACAAGAAGAAAAAGATTTAGCCTCAGTAAAGCGCAGAGTTTAGGCAAATAAGCAAAGAAAAATAAAAAAAAAATACGTAGATTGCATGCGTTTGGATTTTAAATTTCAACTGATGTACTAAAGAAAAGAAAAACGACTCGACGATTGTCCCGCGATTTTACGTTTTTCGGATTCGTCGGGTCACCTCACTATTTCCGCGCGTTACTTTCCGACTAAAATAAAAAAAAAGCACTACCTATCTTCTCTTTTATTCTTCTTCTTCTTCTTTCGATGCGCTATATCGAAGCGCGAGCCTTCCACGTTCGTATAACTCTCCGCCGATCTGTCGTTTCTTCTAATATAAATAATAATAATAGTACTTAAAAAAAAAAAAATCAGGAAAACTTGTACATTTAACCTACACTTCTGGCATAGTAGAACGATAATTTACGAGATCTATCGCAGCAGCTTGAAAAAAAAAGGTGATCAAAATATTTAATACGAAGTAATAAATGAACGAGGGATAAAAACAAATGGTATAAACAAATTCTATAGGGGGCCAGTCAAATGAGTCTCCCGCGAAGCCTAAGGAAATCAAATATAGACTTGATAAAGTAACGATAGCTATATTAAAAAACAAAAAGTATAAAGGAAAAAAGTAAATATAAACAGAAAGCTAAAAAAAAAGGTAAAAAAAATTTTATTCAAACTATTCGAACTACGGCGGGATCTATCTGTGATTTAGTTAAGTGGCCCTCTTCTCCTCTTCTCTTTCCGTGTTCGAAGGGTGAAAAAAGGTATGTGGAAGAAAAATAGGGAAAATATATAAGCGAAACGAAGATAAAACAAAAAAGCAAATATAAGCGTTTTCGACAGTCTGAAGTTTCGAAAGTCCTTTGTAAATACGTACCACACATCGCCTCCATAGCGACTCTGATAAAAGTATATTAAAGAATATGAAGAAAAATAAATAAAATAAATAAATATGAGAAATAACTAGGAAATAAAGCAGCGCCGCTCTGCTGAATCGAAGATTGATCTCCCACAATCTTTGTGCGCCAACAAGAGCCCTATACATACATTGTACTTACAGCCAGACGAGAGCAAACAGAAATAGAGATCAGGTCATTGCGAAAGTGCGATAATGTGCATGTAAAAATATATAAATATATAAATAAATCTATATTGTCCCTTTTATTATTAAGAAATTGTATGATATAAATATTATTGCAGAAATTCGAGGCTGAAAAAAGTAGCCTTACTCCAAAAAACCAGAACTGAGAAATTCTCGAAGCAAAAGAAAAAATAATTCCGGCCTATCGACGCCACATATGTACGCGTCTTTGTTATATCCCTCCACTGGTAAATTTTATTTGCACTTGGATAAGATTCTTTGGCAAAGTGACAAAAAATGTAAAACATATTATATTATATCAAGGCATTGATCTGATCTCTCCTCTTTTTGCTCTCAAATAATCTAATGAGCTTCTAGTCTAGATTTTTTGCAATGATATCATTTGCCTTTCCCATGTGAAAAATAATTATATTTAATTGGCACTGATCTTATTAATCATTATTTCTTAATCAATACTTTTGTAAAATACAAGTAATAATCTGAAAGTTACCCTAGATCACCCGATAAAACTTTTTAGCAACTGAAATCATTTTGAAAAATTTAGACTGTAGCAAAGTGATCTCAGATATAACGAACGAGTGTTTAAAAGCTGATGAAAAATTCTTCGATTATACATTAGCGACCTTCGGAAACGAACATACTTTTAAGTATAACGTATAGAAAAAAGAACCATACATATACATACTGTCCTCTCGCTGATACGGGGGACAGAAAGCGCAAGAGGCTTTGTAGACGCTCAATCGATATAAAAAGCGCCCGAGACATCCTTTTAGAATTTAGATAGAAATCCTCCACGCACTGAAAAAAAAAAGATTATTTAACAATCTCACACTAATGCACGCAAATATCGACTGTAATGATGAATTGCAAGTACGAGATATGAAATGACTTCCGCAAAAGATTAGAGCATTTTCAAGATTATTTTAATATCTAATAATTAATTAAAATGAACAATTGTTTGATTTTAAAAGATATCAGTACGTTCAAATTTTATTTAAAAATTTTTAATTAAAGGAAATGCTTTTTTTAATATTTTAGAAAAAAAGAAATAACAAATTTTGCGGTAATTGATTCGCATCTCGAAAAGTATATATATATTTCCATCACGTCACATCGACACTTGTTCGGTAATGGCAATAAAAATATAACATAACATATTATTCTATCCTCTACGAAGCACTGCCATGATTTGGACTAGTTTTGCGTTGCTTTTACGAGTATAACGACGAAAAAGAAAATGAAAAAAAAAGTAACAACCTGCCATTTTTAGGTAGCGCCGAATAAAAAAAATATTTAAAAAACGCACCAGAGGAGAGGCATTTTTAAAACTTAGTAGGGTTATTATCAATTTGTAAGCGCGTGATTAAATAATACTGAAAACAGATGAGGAGAAACGCCATTGGTTGAAGATTCTTCGATGATTTTTAATCGATATTCTTTGATGCTGAAAAAACGCATTGATCAAACAGATTTGCACGTGATTGAGAAAGTTCAGTGCCAAAAGGAAATAAAAAAGATGTGGAAAAATTCGTTGCAATTTTAATTCTAATTCAAATGTGCCAATTTCTATTATAATAAGCCTTTTTACATTTTGTGAATTATTACTGGAAAGTCCTTGAATTGTTGCATCATTTCGTATTGTTGGTGTTCTCAATTTTCTCTGTTGCGCGCGAATTTTCCGGTAATAATTAAGAAAAGCCAGCGTAAGTTCAATACATAGTATGTGATTTATTCTAAAATTGCATTTATTACATTCATAAGTTTTATAAATTTTATTAAATTGTGCCAAGAAAAAAAGTATGAAGAAAATTAAATTTTAACTGCTTTAACTACAGTAGTGATATTAAAAAAAAATATTGTAATACCTATAAAGCAATTTGTTGAAAATGTATTTCAAGAAAATATTGCACTTCTTTATATTTTATTAAAATTCATTATGTGATTTGAAAACGCCTTTACAATACTTTAAGTATATCGCTTTCTTGAAATACATTTTTCTAAAACAATCTATTATATTACGTTCTTTAGAATGTGATGTCGTGATTTTGATTATATTAAAAGGAACTTTCTTTTATATAGTAGAAAAAAGTAAAATAAAAATAAAAATCGCTCGAGGCAGTTCAACAGAAAAATTAAACTATAAAACAAGAGAATACTGTAAAAAAAATAGTTTCATCTCAGATTCATAATCATAATTCATATTCATAAAAGGCGTAAAAACTCACAAAAAATCAAGCGCGCGAACAAACTATGCAGATTAACGAAAATAAAAAAAAAAGAAAAATACAACAGCTGACGAAGAATATTCACGTGGAATAAAGAATAATATATAGATGCACGAAGCAACGAGGTGATGAATGAGAAAGGCGCGTATCGTTCGTTGCTATGGTGACTTGTTGGCGTACGTGTTAGGTTAGGTTCCTCGCGACCTACCTCGTCTCTCTTGTTACGCCTACTACTACTATGAAAAAAAACTACACTGTTATTGTTGATGAAAACTCCATATTATTAAGAAATAAATATATTGTCTCAAACATGCTTTGTTTCCTTTACTTCTTTCGAAATAAATATATACATTGTTTTTAGTATTTTTCTTTTTTCATTTATTTACTGATTTTGCTTCCCTCAATTTGGATATCAGCAACGGTAGAAGTGATTCATAGTAACATATATAATGATATTTAAAAGTTGAATAAGTTTTTACATAATTTGTGTATTTGTTGCCACATGTTTCTCTCATGGATAGATGGATCCTACATGAATTTATAAAACTTTGTGTATAATGCAAAATATATGAGGTCCACAAAGATTCTACGAAAACTACAAGACATCTACATCGGAATACCTGGATCCCATAAGAACCCCATATCAATTTTTCATTCTTTATGAATTTTTATAATTTCATGTGAAATCTATGAGGGCAACATGCAAGAATTGTATGGGGTATTAGATATCAAAGGGCGCGGTAGCGCACTTGATAACAAGTATGCGGAGCGATCACTTAGGCACCCGTGCCTTTTATACGTCAGGTTTACGATTCCAAACTCATAATTTTCAAAAAAAATGCTTATTTATCGCAAATTACATAAAGTTTCTTATTTCTACATTTTTTAAATACATTTTATATTCATTTACCAATGACATTAATCACTATTTAGTGAACAGATTTTATGTAATGTAAACTTACTGCTTCCTAGCAGACGACTTTATACAATTTTCTTTATCCCGATGTTTCAGTTTTTGTCTAAGAATATATATATATACTGCACATGTTGTTCGTTTCTTCTAAACATATATAGGTACTTATATATGTAGCGCTTCTCTCGCGTAAATAAAACTAGATTGAGATTTGTGCTATTTTAAAATCCGTCGTAAGTAATAATGATCAAGAGCAATAAATTAATTATTATAATATAATAATATATTATAGAAAGGAAAAGAATATAAACTTGTAGTGTAAAAATGCTTTGAATATATAGTGGCATATTCGTGTTTGAGAACGGACAAGGCCAAGTGAAAGGGTGAGAATAGAAATCTACACAGAATATTACACGGGAACCCAAAAATTATAATGTAAATATTCAGTAGACAAGTTGGAAAAATTTTTTTTCTAAAGATTGTATGTTTTACTAGAAGCTGACGTTGTCCGTTTTTCAAAAAAG
>UELX01003312.1:0-24285 GCA_900480035.1 Eupelmus urozonus | reverse complement strand
CACAGCAGCAGCAGCAGCAGCAGCCACTTTCCTCTTCCCTCTGGCACATTATTATCGCGGCCGCATATTCAAACTTGTCGACGCGCGATCTTTCGAGAAAAAAAAGAGCCGTTCCCAAGGAAACAAGCAGAGAGCGCGGCTAACTTTTCGCTTGGTCCCTTGTAACTTGACAGCAAGTGTTTGACTGACGCGCTGCTGACTGGCTCTCCCAACTATCCGCGCCAGCCGCAGCAGCAGCCGAGAAACTCTCTTTCCCTCTCTCATTCGACTTCTATATCTTTCTCGCTCTCAGCCGCGCTCTCTCTCTCTCTGCCTCCATGCGAGTTATTTGTGGAACTCGCGCGCGCGAGCCGCGTTTTCGAGACGCGCGAATCGCTCGCTCTCTCTCTCTCTCTCTCTCTCTCTCTCTCTCTCTCTGAGTCAGTGTAAGAAGCCGCGTCGCTGCGCCTCTCTTTCAGCCCTTGCCGAGAGTCGCTTGCGGGCAATTAAAGCTGTATTAAGGCTGCCGTGGCTTTTGATGAGCCATGAGCGCGATGCTTTCTTTTTTCTTCGAGCTTTCCGAGAGGAGAGGACAATGCGCGTTTTTCTGTCGACCCGCGAGATTAATGGAGGCTGGCTGGCTTTGTTTTTACGCGGTCGAACGGATTGATGATAACATCGCGGTTTATTCTCGGGCGCTCCCTTGTTATTTCGCTAAACTGCCTGCGTTTAACGATACCGCGCTTTAAACATACCTATTGAAATATTTCGGTTAATTATAGCTTTGTACAGTGTCAAGCACAGAAAGGCATCTAAGTACAGCGTCGGGCGAAAACATTTTTGGAATCATTTCAGAAGCGATTTTTCACCCTTCTTCTTGTTTGAGGAAGCCCCCGCGTCATAGCACACTCGTTCGTTATCTACATTAGGTGTAAGCCCCAGGCGCGCTCCGACATAGCCGAGACGACAAAGACACGCGCGTAGTAAAAGCTCATAACTGTGCCAACGCGAAAAATGGCATTTCTCGCGTACTAGCCGCGAGCGCTGCGCTCTCGAAACGTCTCAAACTGATTATTTTCGTTCGCTGCTGCTCGCTCATGAACATCAGCCTCGTTCTTTTATTTTTTCGTCTTCTCGAGCTTTAGGTTCTAGGCGCGCACGCGTGCTTTGAAATCGTGCATGAAATCCGCTGCCAAGTCGAGCTTATTGCGCGCTCCTCGTCTCCATGAAGTTGTCGGCCTCGTGACCTCCAAACGAGGCGAGCGAGAGGAGAGCTTTGTTTGCGAGCTTAATCGTGCAAAGGGGGCCATTGCTAATAATGGGATTTCCAATATTCGTGCCGCTTGCGCTTCGGGCGGCTTCAAGCTCGAAATAAATGCAGAGTCTAGGATCCGCGCCGTATTCTTGGCTGCTGAGCGCATTATTAAGGGTATGTATTTGTAAAGGTTGTCAAAGCCGATCCAAAGGCAACATTGGACGTGAATCAGCGATGATTGGTTATGAATTATGATTTTCTTGTTTTCCTTGGACCGAATTAAGGTGCTTCGTTAGTGACTACTGTATGTAATAGCTTTTACAACGTTATATACTTATTATTGTGAATTAAAAAATTCATTACATAAATGAGTACTGAAGCATTATTTAGAAAGAACGACTAATTTTATGAGTGATGTCAATATATTTTTCACTAAACCAATTTCAGTAACAAAACTAATTCTAAGTACAATACTTTGTTTTTTAGAATTTTTTTCATATTGTCGATAGTGAAATAAGTTTTTTAAGTATAAAACTTTGTATAACAATCGCTTATGATATTTGAAATACTAAAGCTATATTTGCAGTTATATAAAGAACCCTTTTGATAAGAAAAATCTTTGTACACTGAAAAAATCTATTATTCCAATTTTTAGAATCTCTAAAAAGAAAAATGCTAATAAAAGAAACTAGAATTATAGTAAACTGTACAATCTCACTATTATTAGAATATTTCACGTGAGATAATGACATTAGTCATAGAAAATACACATTTTTTTCTTAGTTTTCTAAATCTTTATTATTTTTTCTCGAATAAATTATGTATTACAGTAAAAGAGTTGCACCTATAACTGTTTATGTTAGTCGACTAAAATAAAATAATAGGAAGGCAACTAAAGGGTTAACTTTTTTAAAGCATTATATAAATTTTAAGAAAATATATAAAATGTGATTTTATATCTATTGAATCAATAAAATTTTCTAAGCAATTTATTTTCGATTTCATTTATGATATTAATATTTTGTAATATTTTACTAAGGTTATAGCTTAATCAAAGTCAATTATTGTGTTTTTAAGTTTATGTAAATCTGCTCACATTGAAGCTGTTTGTAGTATTTGTATACAGGACTTGTAAATTTTAATAAAAACATTTTTTTAAATAAAAATTTTCAAAAAACATTTTTACCTGAAGAAATAAAAGAAAACCTACTGAAATACTCCACTATTTTATTCTCTTATTCTCTAAAGTGCATACACGCAATCTCATTTACCACCTCGTTTCATATCGCCATTATCGCATCCCTAATTATTATTGCAGCGAGTGTCTAACGAGCGCGAATCACCATCCAAAGTCACGAGCTCAACTTTACGAGAGTCCATCGACGATAGACAGAGGAGCAGTTGCACGTGGATCGGAGATTTATCGATGCGCGCGACGAGGCGGCGATGGGTCCTCGTTAATGGTCAAAGGTTTATGAAATAATTGGCAGCTGCTCTGCGTGCGATGTTGAAAAATCTTTCTGGGAAACGCGCGGGTTTCGTAGTTTCAGCGTCAAAGATTTACACGCGAATGACACACGCGATTATTTTTGATTCTTCGTCTGCGCTTTTCAATGTTCCCTTGGTAGGTTTTTGCGCTAGGAAATCTTTCTGGTGAAGAATGCAGAAGATTATTGATAAATTTGATGAAGGTGCAAAGTGTGAAAAATGTTAACGTTATTGAAACTGTTATGAAATTTAATATTAAGATGAATACCGGAAGAGTAACGGCGCTATAACGAAATCTTATAATAGAAGTCCTTAAAATTGCGACGCATTTGCATGTTAATAATAGATATATAAACATAAAAAGATATTCGAAATAAAAACAAATCGATTTCATAATAATTTAAAATTATGAGAAATTAAAAATAAAAGTTGGAATTATCACATTCACGTTTAAGAAGTAGTAAAATGTCTTAAGTGATTGTCTGACAGATTTTATCATTACGACAAATTCATACAAAACAATACATCTCAAACATAAAATCCTCCGAGCTATCGACTTCTCTATTGAAATAAAAATATCTGCGTATACGTACAGATATATCTTGAATGAGCTACAATATAAACTTATAAATAAACCCTTCAATCTACCATCCAAAATAGACGTTCAACCTCGCATCCAACCCTTCTCGCCCTCATTAAAAAGCCAAGCCTCGGCATAGACCATCTCTCACCTCAGCTCACAAACGAAAAAGAAGCAACTTTACCAACAATGAATAAAAAAAATAAAGAAAACAAAGAATCACAACAACAAAAACGACAGCCGAGCGGTCGTCGTCCGCAAATGTCAAAGGTGCACGCGCTCCGAATGTCGATCTCCGGCCGCGCGCTATTTCTGGCCTCCCTCTAGGCGCACGTTCATGATCACCCTCGGTCTCGTGCGTGCGAGCGCGCTATTCCTTCCTCTATCTCGCTCTTTCTCTCTCTCTCTCTCTCTCTGTTTCTTTTTGATACTCGGAGGGGGGTTAGCGTCTTGTTGCTTCTTCCGGCGCGCGTAAATATCTTCTGCAGCGCGGCTCCTCTTGCATAGCGCTGCAGCTTCCTTTTGTATTCGCCGGGCCGGCACGTCGTGAGATATTATCGTTTCGAGGCGGGAATGAAGGATGTTTTGACGAATAAATTTTCCCAGCGCTGGCCCGGCGAATTTATTTTCAACGGCGATGTTGCGAATTCGATTTAATTGAGACTGATAAGTTGGGCGATTCAATTAGCGGCTAATTGGCCGCTGTGGGTTCCGTGAAAAGACGCGGAAATTAACTGCTGTATCGCTGTAACTGCAGGAGAAGTAGGAGGGAGAAGAGCGTAGATGTTAAAAGCAAGTTTTGTTGGTAGATTTAATAAACAGACTTCGATGTTGGGCGTATTGTACTATGATACAAAATTTGAATATTATGATAATACTGATTTTTTTTTAATGATTAAGCTCACCTATTGATACAGATAATAGTTTTCGCTTTTATTTAATTCTTCTACATAAGAAAACGCGGTAAGTAATGAAAAGCAAATTGATATATTATCGTTAAGTAATTGAGTTAGCGTATCGATTCAAAGTCTATAAAACGAGTTCCCCTGACCTCTTAAGCAAAATGTTTCTTGTCACGAAATGATTTGTACCATTATAAAATGGACATGGATTTGCTGATTTTAGAATCAGCTAATTTGTTTCTTAGTGTGCGGTATAATTTAACCAGCAGCTCGAGTGATCGAAGCGCCTTGGCTCCGAAATTTATCGTGTAAACGAATCGGGACAAGCGATTAGTGTCGGAATCGGACGCGGCCCATTTCGTTATTTTCAAATTAACGCTTTTTGTTTACGGTAGCCGCGATTCTATTGACCTTGGTGTAATTGCGCAAAACTAGCTTATAACATCCACACCACAAATCGAAACTTTATCGCTTTCATCTTTCGTAATTATACGCGTGTAACTTATCATAACTATTAAACTCGTTCAAAAATAGTTGGCGCTTATAAAATATTTATGAGCTTTAAATTGCTGTTCTTGAATATATAAGTATATCGAGCGTACTTAATGTTTATATATAATTCAGTTTTCTACGGTTTTATTGAATCCTTTTGAGATACATAAATAAAAAATTTAGATTTAAAATTACCTTTTATATATTTATATATGCAATAAAAGTGAAAGTTTTAATATAATTTATTTATTATAAAATTTTATGTGGATATTTACATTGACTTTTAATTTATTAACAGCCAAACTTTTTATAATCTTCAAAATCATTAATTCTATAATCATTATAAAACCATCCTCTTATCATTATCAAAAAAAAAATTATTAAAATAATATAACAATCTATTTCTAACTCGCATCACGCAATTAACAAATTTGTTTAAAGTAAATTACAACATTAGAATTATTTTTAACCCGCGAAAAAAAGTTACAACCGATTTTCTTCCTCAACACACCAAGAGCAGAAAATATAACGAATGCCCCCTCTAAAAAGCCCCCATAATCCGTCTCTAAAGTCCTCGTAAGCTTCGTGCTCGTTCCTCTTCTCCATCAAATCCCTCCCTTTCCCTCCCGCCCTCCTCTTCACTTCCTCTCTTTCTTTTTCTCTATCAGCACCTTGAATCTCTTACGCACGCGGCGCACTTCTCCATTTGTTTTTGCGCGCGTATCCACATATACACTTGTACTCGGGAGGGAATGACTCGGCGCTGCCGAGCGAGGGATATTCGTATACTTGATCTAGTTCTCTCCTCGAATGCGCGCGATGCCAATGCCAAGAAAACGCTTTTCCACACGTGCTTTTCGCGCAATCGATTGCAATAAAGCGCGGCCAGTTTGCCCCAATAAATCGACCGTTTCTGCAGGCGTACCTCTAATTGGTGGGGCGCGATCGGCAATTGAGCGTACGTGAATTCTGCCTGCCTTTGCCTTTTTTTCGCGCTTCGTTACGGAAAGTGTGGGAAAGGCCGACGTTGATCGATAGACGTTTATTCGTGAACTTTTTGACTAATGGTGTTTTTATACGAATTTTTTAAATATTTTGAACTTTGTATAAGAATATGTCAACAGAAGAATTGATAAGAAGTAAATTAAAATTAAAATTTACTTACGATTGCAGATTATTTTAAAATTTGTAAAGGGCCCAGTCAAGAGGTGAAATTGTTGTATTAAAATCGCTAATTATATTGAAACGGATAAACTTTTTAAATATATATATTTGGGGTAATATGTATAGATGAAACTGAAAATAGATTTAGGTTTTATTATTTCTATTTGTTTGTTTATAAATTTATTTCAAGCGTCTAAAAATAAATTCGACCAAATTAAAAAAAAGTCATATATTTTAAACTGTAATAACTAAATGATTTTGAATAGTTTATTGGATACTTTTTATATCAAAATATTTATGTATCAGATTGAGTCAATTAATTGCGGAAGTATAAAAGTATTAAATTATTTTTATCGCCAGCCTTCTTTTAAATTTCAAAATATAATTTTTGGCAAGTTCAGTAAAGACGAAGTATATATTGAGATTTTGACTTATTGTGAGTAAAAATAAAAATATAATGATGAATTAGGATAGATTATTTCTAAAGTTTATATTTCTAGATATAAAATATATTAAATTTAAATACCAGCTTTTGTTTGAAAATTAATAGAATCTTATTAATTATAAACTATTTATACTGATAAGAGCTATTTTTTAATATTTATTAATAGAATTCCAATAATAAAATATATAAAAGTTCAAATAAGAAGAAAAATTACTTTAAATTTTAAAAATCTTTATAACTAAATGAAATTAAAAACAGATTTTTCTTTCGCGTTCAAGACTCACTAAATGATACATTCTAGATATTGTAAAGTATGAGTCGAAAAAAGATGAAAAAATAACATCGGTTTGAGCCAGTAAAAAAAAAAAATACTTTCTGGGCGTTGACGTTTTAGAAAAACCGTACGATTCGGGTCATGTACAAATGTCGGCGGCTACGTCTTTGTCTTTCTTAAGCATAGTTTGTGGTGTCGCGCTTATTCGTTAACTCATCATTTCTAAAGAAAAAAAACAGCCTTTCCCACCAGTCAATCAGCACTCGAAACTGTGTACCAATAATCTTGTCAACGAGGCGAAAGTCAAGGTAAAAAAGGGATAATTTTAGACAATATGATTGGAGTTGGAATTAACAACGCAATTTTCAAACAATGAGCAAATTAATTGAATATTATTTAGGTATTAGTAAAAAAATAAAAATCATTTATAAACTTTCTTTGATTACATTAATGAAACCAATAATATAATAATTTATAAACAAATTTTTGGCTCTTTCATTTTGTAAGAAAAAAGAAACTCTATATGATGGGAAAAGATTGCCCAAGAAAATTTTGTAGATTAAACAAGTAATTTATAAAGAAAATGTAATTGGCATAATTGTGATAGTTTTCTGCGGTTTTTACACTACTACCATATAATAAAGTTATAAAAAAAAAAAAAAAAAAAAAAAATAAGACACTCAAAATTAAATTATTTTTGTTAAACCTGTCTACATTGTCAACAATATATATTTTTACAGTATAAAAATATTATTAGAAAACTTTTTTCTGTTACTTGAAACGTCTTTTTTCATTTTAATCAAATTGATCGTTATTCATTACACGAGAAAAATTCTTCTTAAATGTAAAACTTGGCTGCAAGAGCGCAAAGCAATATATTGTGCATCGAATGTCGCTTTGATTACACGTCGATTACATATTATAATATAGTACATTATGCACCTAAGAAGTAAAAGTAAAGAATGTTTCAGACTGCGTGTAATTGTTACCCGAGCCGAAGGCGAGGGTGACAAACATGCAGTCTGAGGCTTTCTTTACTTACTGCCATGGTGCATATACTATTTTTTTTCAAAACGTGCATGAAAAAGGCCCTTTTTCGTGCATCAGAAATGAATGGAAAGTTGAATATTCCTATGCAGCGGGAGAGAAAAAATTTTTCTCCCGCCTCTCAAAAATAGTCAAAATTTTGCATTAAAAATTTCGTAAAATTATTTTTGATAAATTTTTTTGAAAAAAAACGATAATTTTGAAAAATTTTTTGATAAATGTCGAAAATTTTGAAATTCTTAATCTTTAATTAATTCAAAATTTTTGAAAAAATTCACTAAACAACCTACGATTTTCCATCCCTTTTCTGAGCACAAATAAGGGTCTTTACATGCTCTTGTTAAAAAAATCACAGTGTTTAACAAGGGAGGAAGTGACTTTTTCTAGCGAGGATGATTTTTGAGCACGAGTGAGTGTCGAGGGCGCCTTCGCCTTCAACTTTCCTCCCTATAGTTGAACAATATACTATTATTCACGAGGAGCGTAAAATGCGTACTGTAGAATTCGCCCGCAGGACGTACAGTACGCACTTTATGTGCCATGTGGAGAAAATCTTATAAACCCGTGTGACAATCATTTTTTTATTGTTTGAATTAAAATATGAATTTTTTTAACGTAAAAATATGTTTATTGCCAAATATGTACATCAGTTTCAATTTTATGCGCTGAAAAATGTGACTATTACTGTATTTTTACAATATATTACACAAATACGGAGTTAAAGAGTGAATCACCTCAGAGACATTCTCTGGACTGATTAACTCTTTCGCTCTTTAAGGGCAAACAAATTGAAAAATATTCTTTCATTTATCAACCTAACACTGTATATTCTCTCTCTCTCTCTCTCTCTTTCTCTCTTTCTCTCTTTAAGACCTTTCAAGTAACCTCATGTGTATTTATTTATGCTTCTGTCTTTAAATGCCACGATCAATACTAAATCTAATTATAGTTTTTCGCGCTCTGCGCTCTTTCTCTCTTTCTTTCTAATGTGCGTAAAGAAGAAAACGTTGATAATACCGTAAGAAATCTGGATTATGTAAACTCGAACACTGAACCTATTCTAAAAATTGGACATAACAATATATGTTTAATTTTTTAATTTTCATAAGAAAACTTTACATGCTTCATGTTTTCTGGATAAGCTAATAAAAAAAAAATGTTTTCATGTATTTCAAAAGTGCTTAGGACAAGAACAAATAATTATGGTAAAGTTAATCGTTCGTGGTTGTTGTTATTGATAATGGTATATATAAATTGATCTTTAACGAACAAAGATGTTGCTAGTAATTAATTTATTTTCAGTCAATTAATTACTAGCAACATCTTTGTTCGTTAAAGATCAATTTATTTATACCATTATCAATAAGAACAAATAATGTCAATAATTTAAGAAATTTGCTGTATGAAATATTTTTCGCAAGGTCATTGGGTTTACGTGCATTTAAACAAACTGATATATGGGATTATTGTGAATTTATAATAAAATATGATTTTTGTTTCATTAATTCAATAATAAGAAAATCTTTACTGTTTACAAAAGTAATGTACTTTTTAATGAAATTATTTAATTATATTGGAAGATTTTTAATAAACGATGAATCATGTTTTAAAACATCTACTTCCAAAAAAGAGATTGCTTTATTTAGAGTGAATAATTGAAGCGTGAAATTTGAGAGTTTCGTGAAGTAGAAGTCGAGAAAATAGAGGAAAGTTAATTTATCAATGAATTAAATGGAGAAAGAGACAGAGAGAGAGAGAGAGAGAGAGAGAGAGAAGGAGAAAGAGAGACTTTCCCGTGCGATTTTTCGGGCTTGTACAACGAAGCGCGTGAGACTTTACGTCTGTCTATTTTTACCGACTGAAGCATACAAGTCAGTAAATTTAGAGGGTAGCGGCTTCTATATTTACATTAGTAATTAAAATTGGTACCTTTTGCGAGAGACAAAGAGCATGAGATTTTATTATATAAGTTTTTTAAAAATCTTTTTCAACCTTTTGATGAAAATTACAAATACTTATAATATGGATTGGATAATATTTATGATGAAATAAGTAAAAATTTGACAATATTATTTGAATGTAAAAAAATATATATATTTATCCACTTGAATATTTATAAGAAAATTAATATTTATAAAAAATCAAGAAAAAAAGATTCAAATATTATATTATTATCCTCAAAATTTTAAAAATTAAGATAATCTGAAATTCTTTCTATAAGCCTTTTCCGCTTATTCCACCAACACAACTCCAGTTATGCGAACAGTTCCGATTTGCCACGTAAGCTTGTCAATAATCAAAAAAGAAATATTCTTATTTATGTTTTTGATAATAATATACTTATGTATTTAAATCTTCATATTGCCAAATAAAAATTTCATAATGTAAATATTTTATTAATAAATTGCTTTTCTTTTAATATTTCAATATTGTATTCATGTGTCTGACCGTTTATCGCTGTTACTACTTATATTAATTCTGTCAACTATGTTCATGATTTTAGTGATAACATTTGATTGTGGTAAGTATTACATTACTTTGAAAAGTATATAATATAAAAAGAGGGTACTAAAACATACCTAGTATGGTTTTTAATTTTTTTCAAATGACGTAACAAAATGCGTATTTTGTTACAGTTTAAATTTATTACGATAATCTTGTCAAATTAATTAAATGATACAAATAAATGAGGAAGTTAAATCTATTTTTCATGCGCTCTTTGAGTATCGCATTATACTTCAATTTACTCTTTTCACGAAACTTGCAGATACTCAAAATGTTTTGGCTAAGTTTAATTTATTAGGCTGGTCTAACCTTCGTTGAACGTTTCCAAACATAATTTGTTAAAAAAATAAACCGATTTGATTGATAAATAAATTTTTTCATTAGGGTTCACGGACATTAAAACAAAACATCCCTATTTAAAAAAAGAAAGTGTAGTTGTAATGAAACCGAATTATAATTGCATTTATTTTTTAAAAGCAGAAATTTACCAAGTATTTCATAATTGAACAGATGCAAAAGAAAAGCAAGACTCACCTCGTTGTGATTGACCTTGGCGTCGTCGCAGTCGCCACTTGTCGGGACCTCCTGCTTTTCCGGATCGATTTCCTGCAACAGGTAGAATGATGCGCTCATATACATATACAGATTTGGATAACGAAATTTTTGCGAAGGTTACTTAAGGACCAGAGAGTAGAAATCGGAGACACGAAACTCTGCCGCGATATTATTAATAGAAGTTGTTTACACCTGACGTCAAATGGAAACATTGGCTTCGGCTTGCCAGCCCACGCATCGCATCGATTCTATTCAGGCACTCTATCCGAGGATCGCCGATTCGTTGCAAACGTTGCATGCACGAGCTTTTTAATGAGGCGTAAAAGATTTACTGAATTGACCGACAATGATGCCGAGCTTGAAATACTCTTTTGTTTAGCTGCACTTATCATAGAATAATTATTTCGATATTTACATATATTTTGACTCGATAATGACGTTCGTAATAAAAATGTTTTAATTTTCTTTTAAAATGTCGATTGCACCATCGTTGCATCATTAAATTAATAAAGTAAATTATTTCATCTTGAAAAAAAATTATATGTTTCTACGTATTATATTATATGTAAATTTTATTTAAATAAATATTACTACTTTGCATTATACAAAAATTATTTGGCATGACTTGACCCGTTGTGTATATTTAATAAATTAATAATTTTTTCATGAAGCGACCACCTTACTATACTTTGATTTACAATTCTATCATTTGTAAAGCGAGATACTCGTTAATTTTATCCTAATATTCATTGAATCAGACGTACTTTTATATGACAAACTTTACTCGAAACTTATTTTACCTAAAGCAAAACCCACTTAGAACGTTATTCAAGGTATAATAAATCTGTCAAACTATATTTATACATCCGTATTAGTCGGTCGTTAAAAATAGACATAAAAATTCTGTCAGCGTCAGGACGACCGTTGAGTTGATTTAAAGCCGACTTAGCAACTAACCGACATGACGCGTTAGGACTTTAAAGTGTTAGTTAATTATAAGTATATTTCAGTAGAAAATTCATACTAACATCCATATCGACGTGAACAACTCCGGTGGATCTTCTTTTTGGTCTCCGCCTCCTTTGGATAACAGCCTGGGTCGCCTGTGCATTTCGACTGTCGTTTTCCTTGTCTTGTTCTGAAAGAAAAAAATATTTTAAATTGTTTGATATCATTGAATACAAATATATCAATTTTATTTATTTTCATAGAAGATTCTTTATTGTGACTAAACGAAAAAACGCGTTTTTGAGACTCCGCGCTCAGAGTTGAATTAACCAAAAAAGCGTTCAAAAATCAAACTTTATACATTTTATAACAACAAGTTATTCGATACAAAGACGAAATGGTGATTTTAACTTCAACTATCAACTTTTCTCCGAAGTTACAAATACTTTCTTACATTTGTACCGAAAATAAATATTCAGCTTTTGACGAGAATGGTCTCCAAAACATTGTACCAATCTTATTCCTTTACATTATACCAATCTTATCAAAACAATCAAAATTCATTAGCAAAGCATCACAAGTTCAAATAATTCATTCAACTCCATCAAAACTAGAAATCCTCATTTCCAAATAATTGTTTTATCAAGCGCATAAATTCACCTTTGTCCTCGGGCGGCTTGTGAGGTCTCCTGAGCGGCAGTGTGATGGTGGTCTCGGCGGTGGCAGCAGAGACGCCGGTGTCGACAGGCGCCGAGCTCGGACGGGGTAAGCTCGTGCCGCCGGACGGCCGCCTTATGTACGCCGTTGCGGTATCGTTGCCGCCAGGCGCCCCAGCCCGGTTGTTCGCGTCCTCCAGCTGGAACTGAACAGAGACAGACGTTTTCGGTGATCGAGGATAGGTCCGAGAGACCTTCCTTTCTTTTCTCAGCAGCTGAGACGTTATACTTGGCTAGAGTACTATCAAATCGATTGCTTTGATACTGAGCTTTTTGTTTTTTAATTATTCGTACTAACTCTTTCCCCTGGCGTGACCGAAAATTGTAAATAACTTGATTTCTCAATATATATGAGGTAAAAAAAATTATTTAGTAAATGAATTTCAGCTATAAAATTTGAAAAGCTTTATCTGCGTAATTGATTTAATAGTGTTAGCAAGTATTTGCCTCAGCATTCGTCGTTTGAGGCAAAATGAAATAAACAAGCCTGATTTTTGGTTCACTATTTTTAAATACAGTTTTATTGCTTTTCTTACAAAAAACTGTGGAGTAATAATTATAATACTATTATTTTATTATTAATTAATATATACGTGTATTTATATATATTTACAGTGATAAAAAAAACATTTTGCGAATAGCGGCACATAAATATCATAAATCGCCATAAGCACATTGACATAAAAAATGTTAAGGACTCTTAGCATGCCCTAAAAATAAATCATGCACTTACATTTTACAACCCCGACATTCCTTGCTACAGTATATTACGACTGATACTATTTATTGCGTCGTTTCGCTGTTGTTGTAAAAACAAACATAAAAATAAAACATACCTTCAGCCGCCAAAATGATAGTTGTTGTACGCAAGAAAAAAAGGGTGAAGGTAAACAAAAAATTGTGCTTAAAAGAGTATGATAAAACGTATTTACAAACAAAGAGTCGTGGTCGTTCTGCAGCCAGCTGGAATAGTTAGGCGTATTACACTATAGGACCAGAATTTTGGATCACAAAATATATTATTAAATAACATTATATAATTGTTATACTACAATCAGTGGTAAAAGTATGGAATACGTTAAAAATACTTTACGTTAGTGAGAATCAAGAAAAATAACTTTAAAGGCGAACCTTTAAAATACTGTTAGCTTATTTTCTAACTGAGTCTACATTTCTACCTTGTTAAAAATGTAACTAATACTTTTATTAGTTTTAAATAGGTAATGTAAAGCACAATGTTACAAAATCACGAGATTACTATTAAAAAATCTGTGGATTACCGAAATTATATGAAACAGCATCTCGAGACTTGAGTCTTTTAACTGAAAGTTCAAATAATGTTCACTTATTAGCATTACAGAACAATTGTTTAGCTTGGATAATTTACCTTCTACAAATACTACGTTCGTATCATTTTCGTGTCGAAATTTGACTTAAGTTTAGTTTAGTTAGATGTACTTAAATTCAGTAAATTTTATTATCTACACATCAGTAGACCGAAACAATCTCAATTCTCTCCACCCAATTTTGTCATCCAAAACCCTTAAACAAACTGCTTAAAGAAAAAAAATTTTAAACAAAAAACAAAAAAATACGTTCCCCACAACAAAAAAACATTCCACGATCGTTCAACATGTCTACAAAACAACAGGATGTATGTATAATAGGAGTATAATATAAGGAGTCGCACGAGTCCCACGATGCTCTCGGCTACACAGCGTGTACGTGTATTGTGCGTCTATTTACAGGATGAGTAGTGATAGTAATAGAGGAGTAGGTGGGTGCGTCTGGCGTATATATACACTACTTGTAATCCCAACCGATAAAATTCAACATCCATGCACACCAGCCGGCCTCGCGACTCTCGTCGACAGTGTCGACAACTACTTGCGGCGGTACGCCGGCTGTCGTTGCGTCACCGACCTTGCTGCCGCCCCCGTCGACCTTGAGCCTCCAGGAGGGCCGACGTTCTGGCAGGTTCGACTCCAGGACCTCCGCGCTGGCCGTGGGTGGCGGCTGCTGCTGCTGCTGCTGCTGTGCTGGCTTGGCTGTCACCGTCGTCGGAGTCGCCGTCGTTATCGTGGCCGTGATCGAGGCCGTCGCCGTGCTGCCGGCTGCGGCGGGCTGCTCACACGCGAGCGCACGCGCAAGGACACAACAGATTCCGTTAATTGGGCACTGAGAGAATTTTTGTAGCTTTGATGTGGTGAGGGGGGCGATTGGATGATTTCGAGGGAGTACGCGAGGATTGAAAAAGTCCCATACGTATTTTGATATATTCAAAGATATGATAATTTATTTTTATTCTGTTTTCAAATTATTATAACAAAACGGTGTTAGGAAAGTAAAGTTGTTATCCAAATAGTAATAATCAGTTCAAATATGAAAGTTTGAATTTAACTTTACTGATAAACAGAATTACATAATAATTTATATAACGATTGTATGATACTTTTTCAAGAAAAATTCATTATAATTCGGCAATGAAATCATGGTTTTATGACATATAATATAGTTCAAAGGTGAAAAATATGTAGTTAACACTATAATAATTCTCTCAGTGAATAAGCTTTAGTTCAACTTAGTAAGCTCAGGTTAATACCTTAATAGACAATCGCTTTGATGATATTTATAGTGATTATGACTATCAGGTACTTGTAATAAATATACTTTTGATAGTTGGTTGTAAAAATTCTAAAAAACTTCAAATTAAAAAACACAAAACAAGAAAAATTTTTTAATTTTCCAAAAGCTATAACTATCACACATGGTAATAATCACTGATAGTCACTACTAATACTTTCCTAGTAACAAAATTTAAATCTAAAATACTGAAAATTTTTTCAGTAAGTTTTCTATAACTTGAATATTATTTAAGATATCTAAAAAATATTCAAGTTAGCTCTCCTTTTATACGAAAATCTTGCAACTTTGAATTTTAAACTTTAAGATTATTTAGGAATATTAATTAAAATGCATGTTACATTTAATTAATAACAAACACATAATATTGTAGGCTAAATTAATGCTTGCAATCGAAAGCGAGCAACCCACCACCAAGGTAAATTTAATATCTTTCTAATTATTGCTAGAGCAAGCCATATTTAACATAAAATTATTATTTTTTAGAGAAATAAACGATTCCACGGTATTGACTACTGAACACAAATACGCAGATATGACAGTAATCTACAAAATAGTGCGCCGGTAAAAAAATATAAAAAAAATAAAGCGTATTTCTTATAAGTATCTATTTTTAATAAATCAGTGATTATAATTCGTATACAAATATAAATATATCACAATGTAATTAATTTTCAACAAGTAAACCAAGTAACTTAAAACAAAAAAAAATATTTTTATAAATTTAAACGTAATAATAAAAAAAAAAAAACATATGTTGGAAAAATAAATAAAAATAAACAAGTTTAAATATTTGCAATAGTTGGCAATAATCACCGCTATGACGCGATGTAATACCATATTACACATTAAATAATAATAGTCAACATAAATCACAGTTTATGTAAACCAAAAAATTTCGCGAAAAATCTTGCTTGAGATTTCCCAATCCTTGCTTTTTATATTTAAACTGTTGAGATTTTGAAAATTATATATTTTCACAGATGGTAGCAGCTTTTACTTAGATCTGAATTTTATAAACAAAATTTAAACAAAAATAAATTTGATAACTAATAATTTTTACAAATAAATTTGTCTTTACATTTTGTATTGCCTTTTGAAGACAGAACGCGACAAAAACTAACGTTTATCAACAAAAAAATAAAAAAATAATCCTAACACTAGCCAAATATATCTATTCGGTTTATATAAACTTGCGAACAGAAATTAAACTCAATTCAGTAAAAAAAACATTGGAAAAATAGCAAACAGAGCTACAAACTTGTCGATTCTACGCGTGACTAATCGCGACTTAGGTTGCTCCAGTAACCCTTGTGCCAACTGGCTTACAAGTGGCAACGCATCGAGCAATTCAACGCTATCGCGAGGGTACACGCGCCTGCCGAAAATGCCGTGTACGGGCTCGAATCTAAAGGTTTGGCGGTGAGTTGCCGCAACGGCTAGAAGCAGAACGAGGGACGTTGGCTCTACCTGAGTGAGGGGCGCGGTGGTGGTGGTGACGGTGGTAGTGGCTGTGCTGATGTCGTTGCTTTGTTGCTGTTTCTTTTTCACGAGCTGCTCGGCGCTCTTGATCTCGTCGAGGGTGACACCCTGGGTCGAGCGTCTCGTCTCCCTGACGCGTTTCGCGTGCGCCTTACGCTGCGTCTCGCTCTCCTCGTCCCGTACCGGTGGCACGAACGATCTGTGAATTGGAATTTGAGAGGCGAATTGAAAATTTCTGAATTGTGGTTGCGAGGAAGTTCGAGTAAAGACACTTTTTTGGAAAACGTTGGTTGAACGTGTTTTTATAGGGACTATCATTTGTTTTATATGAATTTTATAAACATTGCATTATTAGATAATTAATTTAATCTGAACAAAAATGATATTAAATATACAGAAATACAAAAGTTACAATATTTGATACTTTGTACTTCTAATGATCAAGTACTTAAAACTATAGATATAAATGAAAAAATATTTAAATTAATCATTATATTCATGGTCACAATATTTATATAGAGTATACATTTTTTTCTTTATATTCTTTTTATGTGGAAAAATTTTTAATATTAACTTGAAAGATTTTAATATTTTAAAGCGTCCCGTTGATGAAAATCATTGATGTTAATTATATTAATTTTTAATATGTAAAAACACAATTTTTTATTTTTCGATAGTTTGCTTTGTAAATCTTCATATAAGTAGCAAGTGGCAAAAAGAAAATATTCTTAAGGCTACAGCTGATAATAACGTATTTACTTTTTCAGATTTTTAATTTTTGCTCAACATACAACTATTGATATTACGTACAATTTACGACAAATGAAACAAGCCAAAAATAAATATAATTAATGGTCAATTGAATAAAAGCCTAAATAAATAAATTGCAAAATCAAATGTTTTAAAAAATACGTAAGACAAACCATCGAAATATTAAATGGTGGTAAGTTCTAAATCCTTAATAATGTTTAAAGAATGCTTTCTAATAAACCAAATTGAGGATGTAATTTCAAGGATTTCAAATTCATCCAATACTTTAATTATTTAGCCATTGACTTACCTTATTGTCAATATTAACTTCTTATAATTTTATTAATACATAAAGTTTTATTATTTAATTAAATAGTATTACTATTTTTTTTTCGTTTAGAAAGCATCCTTTTAAATTGATTAATAGGTAATATTAAAAAACGAAAACAAAAAATCAGAGAACCGACGCTGTCGCTGAAGTGGACGTTGTTCTCGTATCTGCAGCCTATTGAACAACGGAAATCCAAGCTATTAAAACTTAAGTAAAACAAAAGAAAAACCAAACTGAGACACACTAAAAATAACAATTTTTCACAATATTTAAAAATACTGTGATGAAAAAATTACTTTTGATATAGTAGTTTACAAGGAACCTTTTAACACTTATTAGTGTTTTTTTAAAAATTATATACATATTGTATATAGATTTTAACACTTGGAAGAAAAATTTATAATTCTGTTGAATTTTGTCAATCAGCATTTATAAGTAAATAAAAAATTTATTTAGTTACAGTTTTTCGTAATTTTTCCAGCAAAGTATAATTGAGAATAGTAAGCCTTAATTTGCACTGCAATTAAAATCTACGTAAATATACAAATTCGCAACACAATGGAAAAAGGTTGATCATTTTTTAAACAAGCACATTTTTAACATCATGCAGCTGCAAACTGCAATAAATAAAAATGAAGAGAAATGAATTCGAACGAGGCATGAAAATCTCAAAAATGTTATAAGCAATTTTCACACTCTTCGGGGACACAGTTGGAAAAAATAATCTGCTTCTTTCCTTTTTGTCAAGTACATTTATATTGAAAATAATAATTTTTTTCTTAATTTATCTATATTATCTATATTTATCCATATCATTTATTTATTGTATTAATATTTAATAGTTTCTATAATATTATCTTTAAATAACCAAAAATATTCAAAGTTTAAAAAAGCAAAATGATAAAAAAGAGCAGTTGTTTGTACTTATAATAACTCGTAAAAAGTATTTATAACTAAAAAATTAATACTTTTATGCATATTAAGTGGATAAAAATTCTTTTTTACCTACTCAATATTAACTTTTTTATATTAGGTTAATCATTACAAAAAAATATTTATCTAATGCAAAATTCAAAATTTCCAACTGCGTAAATCTTCCGGGACGAGCGACGTAAGTGTACGCACTTGAAGAAATTTTTGAAGATATTTCCTGGACTTAGCTTGCTCCCACCAGGTGTGGTAGGAGTTACAGGTGCTGTCGTCGAATTGTTCGACGTAGACAGATTTGCTGGCGAAACTTGGACTGGACTTGATATGCTACTTGGTGATATAGCGTAAATATTATTTTGCACATGATAATATGTACTTGTTCCTCATTTTTTTTTACTTAACTGTTTCATTTTTTCTTTAAATTTGGGATTTTCAAAGTGTATTTGTTGAATTAATAAATTTGATCTTAAACTCTTAAGTAATTCTTTTTTTTTTTGTAAACTCCATAGTCTAAATCTTAAAATATAATATTACGAAAAATTCTCGTCAGACAGAGAGAGAGAATTATTTTATTTTTAATGAATTGATTTTATGAATAATGAAAGTTTTGAAGTGTTTAATGAGTATCAGATGTTTTTACGATAAAAAGACATTTATCGTTAATCACCTGTGAAAAACGACTAATCACAATTAACTACGAAAGCGTTGCAGTAGTTGATGGGCATTTTTTGTATAATAGCAACGCATATGACAGACAACAAAGAGGTAGAAATTAACTGCAAGATTTTTTTCTCTAATTATAAATACACAAAAAAAAATTATCAAAAGTATGGAAAATTTCTAAAAATAATGAAAAATTTTATGTAATTCTTTTCATTATTATAACTCAATGTTGTCTGACCAAATCGCGCCTTTTCTACTGCTGAATATCAACTTAATTCTCAAATACGTTTACTTTTTACGGAAAAGATCATCTAAATTTAATCGGCAATAAATTTTTCACTATTCTAATTTTTAACTTTTGCCATTACAAGTTCTTTATTTAAATAAAAGATATTTTACGAAAACATAAAAAATATATTGTATTAAAACCTTTACTTCAATACTTAATAAAATTATCAACCAGTAGAAAACAAATAACTAGACAAATAACTGGAAAAAACAAAAAGTGCCCAAACTGATTATGAAACGCATTTGATCCGAGCTGCACGCGATGGTGAAAGGTAGTAAGGATCACAAATCTTAAATACCTGCGAATCTGGTTAGCTGGAACCGGGCTCGTGACAGCGCTGGGGTTGAGATTCGTGGAGAGTGGTGACGCTGGCAGCGACTTGTTCGGCACCGTCGGCGACCCCGTACTGTTGCCCTGCGGTACTCGCGTCAGCTCTAGGTTCAGCTTTATCTCCTTTTTCCTGTAAACATAGACATTGTTAAATAGATTAGAATCTTTTATTGAAATTTCTTCGGATGAATGATTCAAGAAGAAAAAATCAGCTAATGTTGATGAATGTTTCAATCAAATGGAAAATGTATGCTTAAGAATAACAAAGTTGTAGAAAAATTGAAAAAAGAAAAGAATTATTACATAATTTTACTCCGATGTTTAATAACTTAAGCGTTTTACAACAAACTAAATTTTTATTTTCTACAAATCATTGTAGTGTTACTAACATTCGCATTAAATATAAGAATAATAAAAATTTTTGAGTACTTTCAGAAGGGAATTGACTTATGAATCATCTTCAACAATTTAAAAAAATATTTCTTTTTAGTTTACAATTATGGATTAATCTTTAACAATTATAAATCATTTTGAATACAAATGTTAGTAATGCAAACCAAAAATTTGCAAGCTCTACGTTTTACTGATTAAAATAATAAATGGCTTATAAACAAAAATATTATAATAAATTTTTCTATCTTTAAATTTTATCTTATGCTTTTTTGTGTAGAAATTAGAATTCTTATACTAACAAAAAAATATAGGTCATTTTCCAACGTTAACTACGCAGCACACATTTACTAAATTTTTAATTCTGTTTATACAAAATATTTTCTGTTGTAGGCAAATTTTAAAAGAAAAAATAAATATTTTAAAATAAAATTGAATGATGAATTTGCATAGAGAATCTACGGCAACAAAATAAGAATTTTACATAGTATTTCTATTCCTATTTATTCTTCAAAAATGCATTTATCATTACATAAAATTTTACGTATTTATTCCTTTTAACTTTTTCAGATCATAAAACCGGTAAAATTACCAAACTTACGAGATGTACTCATTTCTAAAAATATTATGCTTTGTTTACAGAGTAAAATTAGAATTCTAAAAATATCACAGCTTATTAATAAAGTTTTTAAAATATTCCATTTCAGTATGTATTTCATGTAATTATTTAGATTGACTCTTATATTTTAAAAATTAAAAAATGTTTTACTTTACTATTATTACTTTTCTTTACAAAATTACTTTACTATAAAAAAAGATTTTTGGATTTACTATTTCTTCTGATAGTTAGAAATTTAAATCAATACAGTTTAGGGATTTCAAATTTTGATAAAGAACTTCCGATAAGCTAGATTAATTATAAAATTATAAAATTGACTGTGAGAGAATTGAATTCTTAATTATTATCATATATCAAGTTAGAATGTTAATTAATTTTTAAAACATTAAAGCTTAAAACAAAATGCACATTGATAAGCGTATTATGCAACATTTATCAAAAGCAAATTAAAAAGCACACAATTAGAAGCAAAGTATTATTTAAGTAGGGAAAAGTGGCACAGAACTGGATTTTCAATAAAACCGGGTATCTATATTTTCTTAGCTGCTGCTAACATTGTCATGAATTTTTGAGAAACATGTACCATTACTTGATCTATTAAGACTTTGAGACAAACAATTTTTAAAAATTTTTAATTCAAATAATTTTTTTTATATCGGATTCTATTTTTACCTCCATCTGACAAAATACATTATTTTTTATCACTATCTTTTATATAGTTAAAGATTTACAAGAAAATAAGTACCCTGTTTTACATCATCCTTTTCTACATTCTTATTTTTTGTTTTAATAATATTCTAGTATTTTAATGTTGATTTGTGTCTGTAGTAATCTTGACAAAATTTAATAACATGAATTAAAATTTTGATTTATTCTAGGCTCTGCTGTAAATAAATAATAATATTGCATAACTTTTAAATTATTTACTGAAATGATAAAATAATTCAAGACGAAAAAAAGTTTTTCTAAAATTTATTCTTGTAATAAAAGTTTTTTCATCCGTTACCTTTGTCTGAAATATAAGTTCATGTAATTCACATTTTCAATAAAAGTGATTGATATATTGAAAGAAAGTTGAAATTAATTTTAGGAAAGAATAGTTAGTATGAAATCTTTTGAGATTTTGACGATGAAAAGATAAATGTTTTCATAACAAAAATCTTCATACGTTTTGGAATGTGGTAAACAAAGATTGTTCAAACTCTAGGTCATAAATTCCATAAATTATATAGCTATTGAATATTTTAAACAGTCATGATAATAAATGAATTTAACAAATTTTTTCATTATACCACATAACAAAATTTCGTAGTCTGTTTTTGATAGGGATGTATGGGTGGATGTATGTGAAGTGCGTGTGAGAGTATAGACTCGAAGAAAAAAAGTCTGTTGTCGAGGGCGCGCGTACCTGTCAGTATCGCGCAGGGATGCAGATCGAGCGGTCGTGGCGTTGTTATGAGTAGGAGTTGCTGGATTGCAGCGGTGGAGAGTAGGGCAAGATGTTGCCTTGATACGGGCTCTCAGTGCCAGGTACTGCTCATAGAACCTGCGCAACATGCATCCGTGCCATGCTCACTTATATTGGGACTCGACTCGACTTTATTTATCAATTTTAATGCATCCGACAATGTCATGTATTGTATTCTTTTCAGATAAAATTTTTTAAGGGGGAATACCTACTAAAAATTTATACGTAATAAATCATGTGATTAATCACACGCTAAATCATGGGTTTAATAACACATTTTTTAAACATATTTTATCACATAAAAAACACGTTATTTTCCGTACGTTAAATAAAGTTCTTTTTTTGGAACCGTTTGGCACGTAAATTAGTATGTAATTTGACGTGTGAAAAATCATAAAATTTCAACTTTTCTATAAAACATTTTTCAGATGTCTAAATCATTGGTGACAGAGGCTAGGTAATGCAATCCATAGTTTTTGTCATAAAAATATTGAATTTTGTCTGACTTTACATTTAGGTATCATAGGTTATTAATGTCAAACTCCAAATGGTGTGCTCCAACGTCTTAATTTTTGTGTATAGATAATCATCGTACATAATACAAGAATATAGGTTACTTAAATGGATTGAAAAAAGAACATTATTTGACCAGGAAAGACACAAGCTTTTACATGTGATAAAACATGTGACAAAATATGTGATAAAATATGTTACTAAATATACGATTATAAGCATGTGTTTAATTAAAAGATATTACGTGTATAATTTTAGTATAGGAATTAATAAATAATGCTTAGATGCTCTATTGTTACAATCAAGACGGCAATGGTTGTCTATTTGGAAACTATATTCCATCTTGAATAAGTAAAATGAAATACTTTTATCGATTTCATAAAGTTTTATCAATTCTAAGTATTTTGCTAATTAAAATATTTATATTTTTAATGGAGCTAAAAGCGAGTATGATGTTAATAAACAAAATAGGGATTAAAATTTTAATATTGCAAAGTTTGATTGTATTCCACAGCCTCTTAAAAAAACTGTCCTTTAAAAATGTGGCAAATAATTTGTAATGAAAATTAACATTTAAAATTTATGTTTTTTACTAATATTTTACATAGCAAAATACTTAATTTAGATTTTTGGACACTTAAGAATTTCAGCTACATTAGGCACTTACAATTAGACCTTTTTTTCAAAACGTTATTCCTCTTTTATTTAGATAATATATTAATATTCTACTTTTATGTGCAAGTGATTATTCTGGATCATATTTTGCAGTGGATCTTTCATGTGCTTAGTGCAAAATTCGTTATTAAGCTTTATTGCAAAAACTCAAAAACACACACACTTAAATCACTTTAAAGCTGCAAGCTCTCGTTCGAGATTGATTAATGATTAGTAAATACTTTAACTTACTTTTCATCTGTTTCAAAACTATGAGTTCTTCTGAGTACAACTTCTGGCTCTTCTGGAATTTTGACTGGAGAAGTCGGTGTTTTTATAACAGGTTTTTCACGTTCTTCAATTCCTGTAAAATAAGAAATGAAATATTAAAACACTCCTCGAAAAGAAAAAGAAACAAAAATAAACATTAATAACTTAAACATAAAGTAAATAAGAATACTAAGTAATTTCAAAATAATATAAAATATAAATATTAAACAAAATACGTACATTTAAGAGCTATTTTTTTTTAATTTTAAAAGTTATAGATAATTTTGGAATTACTAGAAAAAAAAATGTATAAATTATGAACTTTATATGTCCCTCGTTCGTTCTATTTTTTGCTATGTCCTTCATACTTTATTTACTTTATGGAACCCATTTTATCTCAATTAAAAAAGTCATATATAAGTCACTAGTGACTTACGTAGGTTTTTCTTTAACACGGCAGTATATGAGGCATTCTTTTTAAAGTGTATCACCCCCTCCCCCCTGTCCAAAATTGGTTTCGCTTTTAAGAATCGTTCAAAAGCGGAAAAGTTAGATAAATTTATGTAGTTTTGAATGCCGAGTGGCGTTTTTTGTGAATCGCAA
>UELX01003311.1:0-24295 GCA_900480035.1 Eupelmus urozonus | reverse complement strand
TCGATTTACTCGATCAGTCACTGACATAATTAAGAAATTGAATTTGGAATTTATACGTCATTGAAGACGTAACAGTGCAAAGCTCGATTTTGCGCACGCTCGAACAACAAAGCATATGCTAAATATCGCTTTGCACACGTTGTATAAAAACTACAGTTCGAAACATGAGTGGAAAGGTGATTTCAACTTCGCAAGGCCTTTTCTCCCTTGCTTCATTTGGACGAAACGTCCATGTAAGGCTAAAATCACGTTCTCGCGCTATTATCGATTTGTACTATTTTACTTCGAGGAAGTTTTTGCAGTGAGAAAACATTTATTTCGATTACTCGAATATCGTTGTCACGGATAACGCATAAGCAGAACAATAAGTACACGTGTCATCATGTCAATATAACACTCGAAATGAAATGTGCATAGGCATCTATAGCTTATTGGGAATCGACTCTTTCTCTCTTTGTTAATTTTTCTTTAATTTATCGAATGTAAATTTGTAACAATCGTTATAAAATTTTATTGACATAAAATATTGTTTCATATTAAAATGTTTGTCGATCTACAATGAACTAATAAATTAATTTGATTTTGAGGGCAGGACGCCTATTTTTCTCTATGACTCGAAGACTTTTATAAGTTTTACCCTTTCAAAATAGGTGTTTTGTCCACAAGTGACTAGAGTTAGTGGTTTCTTAAAAGGCCTCAAATTCTATACAAGAATCTGTCAACGTAGAACAGTTCATGGATGAAACACCGTTTTCCATAGGGTAAATCGTATGCGCAAATAAATTATGTTGCTTATTATTTTTATTCGGAATATTTTATGGGGGGACTAGCATTAAAAAATCGAATTATAAGATGTTAAATTAACTTGAAATCTGCTTTAATTATTTTATGATTCATACATATATCGTCAGTTTAAAACTTCTACATATATTTGGAATTATTAAGTATTTATTTTTCCAAGTATATCACCTACAAAAATCTTTTATCCTTTTCATAACAATAAGAAAAATCATTTAATGTAAATCTATTTTGCAAAAGAATGGCAATTTTGCTTTACAATTATTATCGTTGTATCCTGTGCCATTAGGATCATTGATGTAGCCTCCGCAATGCTCAATTCCACCTGCATGATTTGGTTCTCCTTTCCTCCAGGGCGCAAAACCAACTTCATTCAGCGGCTCATCAAATACTGTTACCCAGTCGTCGTTTTCAAATTGCTCGTGAAAGCCTAAGTGAATATGCCATGTGTTCTTATTTAGGAGCTTTTGTATAGCAGCTTCCTCAGCATGCGATCGTAGGATGGCTAGGTGAGCTAAAAAATAGAGAAGAGAAATATATTTGGACCCTATTGAATTTGTATCTAACATCGGTATCAAAAATTTAAAATAATTTCGAAAGATAGAAAAAGTAATTTAAGGAGGTAATAATTCTATGTCGATAGTTAGTACGTATTTTAAATAAAGATGGTACTATAACTGTAAGGATGGAACTACAATTCAAAAGCCTTAAAAAGAGCAGCACTAAAGCGTGGAAAAAGGATGACAAAATATGTGACAAAAACTATTTAACTAGAACTTTTTTTATTTTTGTGATGTCTAATAATATTTTTCTGATATATTAATATAAAAATTAATAATGTATTTCATATTATATTATAAGCTTATTCTTAAATATTCAAAGTCTAATAAAATCTACTAAAAACTGCTTACCCCCTTCTTTGATGCAAGTGCTTCTAGCATCATTCCATGTTTTTTTAGTAGTATGTAATTTGTGCGCACCAATTCCTGGAGTGTATACGTAGCCTGGTGGTAAATTGGGAACGTATTTCGGAGCTGGAGCCATTATGTACAAATTTCCCCTAGCTTGGGATAGTTGGTTTTCTTTTATAAAACAAAATTTATAGATTTTATAATTATATTATTAGTTTTTAGAATTAGTGAATAATAGTAAATGCTTATATTTGATGCATAACTTACGATCAACCAGTGCTCCCGCAGATACATAATGACATATAAAAATTACTAACAAAGTATAAAGTAATGTAATCTTCATGTTTGACATTAGTTTATTACTTGCCGTTCAAAATGAACTAAAGCAGTTTTTAAAATAAAATCTACTATTTATAAAAATTGACAATAATACAACTGTAATTTTTATCACAGCAAATAAAGATAAGGTTATTGTCATTATAACATTTGCAAACACAGGTTTTTATATCGAAAGAGGAAAATATCTAGTTAATATTATTAAATTTAATCTATTACAGGTTTCGACTAAAAGGGCAAGATAATTCTACTAATAATAATTACAGTCCGTAAATCAAAATAATTTTCTTCATTAAAATTTCCGTTAAATTTAGAAAATTGTAAAAAATTATAAAAAGGAGGTAATACGCCTTTATTCAAAATTCACAAAGTTACTTTTTTATTAGCTCCTCTTAATGAACTCGATGAATCTTCGGACCCTTAATTCCTGCCCTTTACGGTTTTATCTGATCTGATGAATGAAATTAATTTTTCGAAATAGATATGGCTTCAATATTCATTTTACTCTGGTGTAAATACACACATTCTTAAAATACAAGAAAATTTTTACTTTGCATCCTTTAAAGTCAAAAGGTAAATCATTTTTTTTCCACCATTTATCGGATTTCACGAGAGAATTATGCCAGCGTTTAAGTTAAATTGCTAAAAAATATTTTATTTTTACCTTAATGATACTTAATGATCTTATTTCCTTGAAAAAACGTGTATAAAGTGGTACATTATCCTCGAAAATCTCCAGAAGGGAAATAATAAGCGATTATTTCTCTCTTAGGCCATTATTCCCTTGCTAGCAATTTTATTGAAAAAAAAAAAAAAATTATTGAAAGAATAAAAGAAAAACAAATAAGTGACGATAGTTAAAGTAGGAATAAAGTACTATATGGGCCTCAAAAGTATAAAGTCAATTCTCCGCGCTTCGCTTTGGCAGCAAACCACCCTCGGGGATGATATGCAACTTTACTCTCTTATTAGTGCATGATTTTATAGCCTTTAATAGTATGATGACCACTTACGCGTAAACGTACACCACCTACGTATAAATTTATTCTTTTTGCATTTATTAGTAGAGAATTAATTATTACTTTCATTATATTTTATTCTAAAGTAAATTATCAATCTCTAAAAATAAGTTTCTCATTTTTTATATGTAATAATGTACTAAATAATATCTTTTTAAAAAATTAAAATTGTAAGATGATTTTTTTTAAATCTATAAAAGATAACTTATGTAATTACTGTAATTTAAAATATCACTATTTCCTAATCTAATATTATTCCAAAATCTATTTTATATTTGCATTACCTTAAAAATAATTCTATGTTAGCTAAAGTAGTATTATGCAAATATTCTTATTGATAAAAAAAAATGTTTGACTTGGAAAATTACGTCAAGGATAAATATTGATAAGGTTCCATCGCTATAATGTTTTAACATGTAAATTTTAAGAGCAACACATTCCGATATATCGAAGCATATAGATAGGGTTATTATAAGGTTATTGTCATTATAATAATTACAAATGCAGATTTTAATCAAAGAATTGAATGTCTGAACAATATTTAAACTTTAGTTAAAAAATTCAATCCATCATAATGTTCTAAAATAAATTACAAGTTTTATAATTTATTACTTCAATTCATCATGGGTTTCTCTCAAAATGATTGATGTATACGTAAGTGTGTGAGTGTGCATGTGTATGATGCGTGTGCATCGTATGACATATTCCATTGCTTTTTCGTGCTTCTTAGTGGAAAACATCCCTGGTAGAAATATACCCATTTAATAAATTATAGACCAAGAAATAGTATTGAATCCATTTTTATTAGGGAGTAATTATCATAGTTATAGGCTAACAGTTATTAAATGGAATCATTTCTGCTAGGGATTGATTAATTGATTTAATGTTAGATTGATATTTTAATTTGTGACATACAGTTTTTCAAATTCTTGCGAATCCTTACATAAATTAATAAGGTTCACTATAATGATTTAGGAAAACTAAATTTAAAGTACTTAACAATTTTTAATTATTTTACAATAAAAATTAATGTTTCTGTTATATTATATATTTTTTTAATATAATATTCTATTATAAATCATTAATGTATCATATTAATTTGTATTTTTTGCAATAATTGAATCAATAAACTTCATTTTTATATAACAAAATAAAATTCTTGATATTTATGAACTTAGTTTAAGGATATTTCCCTATAATATTTTAGAATAAAAGTTTATTTTATATTTATAAAATTTTACAAAACAAGTTGTGTACTTTCCGGCATGATAAGTATTAGCTAAACATTGTACCACATAGTGCTACTTATTACATGACTATCGTACGATATTTTATAGGATTATCTAACAAAAATCCACTGTCACGCCTATCCGTGCCATAAGTAGTCCATTTTTGCACCGTTACGTGTAGATAGCGTCCGAGCAAAGTGAGGGTGATAAAGTCGGTGTAATAATAAACTTTTTATGCCACGGATAGGTGTGACATAAGTGTGGATTTATGCCACGCAGTGCTATAATATACTATGTTTTTATTATGTTATATGATTACCTCTAGGTAAGAAAAATAAAGAATGTCTGAAATCATACGTAAATTGTTAAGCATGCGGATGTACGATGTAGTTGTTTTTTAGTACGTATTTAACGTAGATGGTGTATTGGTGTATCAGATAGCTTTGCAAATTTTAATATTGAACTTAAGAAACGTTCCTTCTCTTAAAATAGGAATACAAAATATAGAAAAAATATAAGTTCTATTTTTTAAAAAAATTCTTAGGTTTCTTACTAAAACAGAACTTTACTCTATTACAAGTAATAATCGATTCGTTAAAACATTCTTTCTCTAACTGACAAGAGTTTATATTCATTTAGTTATTACATTTCATATTTCCGATCCATAAATCCATAATTTTAACGTTACGCTCCAATATTCATATAAAAAAAATTGAACAACAAAAGCGACACCTTTAGAGTGAAACATTTCAGTTCAGCTCTTTCATTTTATATTTTCCTCCTTTTCGCGAGAGCCACTTTACCAAGACGCCCCGAAGCTGACGTTGAATAAAAAAAAAGAAATTTCTCGCACGGCCGCGAAAAAAGAGAAAAGAAGTCCCGACAGTGCAGGCGCTAGAAATAGAGCGACTCCGCCGATTTCGACATTTTCTTTGGTGGAGAGCGTCGCTTCTGCTTTTTTCCCTCGGCTCATCGGCTGGGAGAGCTCTTTATTTTTGTTTTTACCGCGTTTTCCGCGGCTGCGGAAGTTCGAAGACTGACGAAAAACGGGGACTGCGCGTATTTATTTATAGGACGCGGTCAACACACAAAAGACTCGCAAGCGAGATGGATTTTCTGTGTCGGACTGGATTCCAGGGTGAGAAAGCAATAGGAGCGGAGAGTTGACGAATTGTTTAAAATATTTTGTTGCCTGTTGGAAAATCGGAGGGGAAATAGTACGGGAGAGCGGAGTGAAAACATCACGGTCCTCTGGGTTTTAGATTGGGTTTATTTTGAATGAATTGAGTTTGAAATAAAGAAGTCGATTTCATTTCTTTATGTAGACTAAGTATATAGAAGATACTGAGGTCGTTAATTCAGAATCGTTGAAGGTCCGTAAATTCAGGGTAATTGAAGGAATAAATATGTAAGCAATTTATACGATCTTTAGGGTTTATTGATTCTAGAGCGATTAAGTTCCAGTTATCGACTTTCTTCGATCAAACAGTTTACTTTTCGATCATGTGATTTGGCAAACGTTTAATTATAATGATAAAAAGTGATCGATGGCTGTTAATTATCATTAATTATTATTTATGTACAATTGTTTATGTTAATTATATAGCAATCGGCTAATTTTAATCAATAATTAAGATTCCTCAGGTTATTAAAATTTATGTGTATTTATAATCCAAAATATTCTTAGCACCTACGAAATTACGTGTCTACGCTCGAGATTCGAGGATGAGCCGAGAACATTAAAACGTATTACCGTTGGCACCTACTGACTTTCATATTAATTGTGAGTTATGACTTTTTACTAACTAAATTTAGTAGTGAAGTTATATTGGAGGTATTTAAAGTATGTGTTATTTACGAGCGGATTGGAATTTCAAGTGGTTACAATCTTTTCACTTACATGGAGATATTAGTCTTACTAGAATGTTGTCGAAGAAAACATCTGAAGGCCGAAGTTCTACTTTAAATTTAGTTTTATTATTATTTTTTTTTTCCCTGAATACATCTATTCTTCAGTTGGCGATATTATTAAAATTTTTATCGTATATAAAATACACACTATTTACAAAGTCATATAGAAAATCTATATTAAGATACATCCATTAATATTGTTTGTTCTTATACCACTGATGAATAAAAGAAATCGTATAATAATACAGAACTTAAATGAAAAAAGAAAAATAAAGAGACACGTACTTGTTATTCTTCATTTTAGCATACACAGACGACATACTGATTCGAATCGGAACATTCCAATTTGATACGAAGTTTTGAAAATGTAAATAATGGTTAAAATATGCGAATCTATGTATCTATTAATATTTATTGATGCAACTTTAATTTAAGGGACTGCACAATTAGTTATAAAAAATGATTGTGAAATTTTGCTGGTGCAAATTAATACCATTATGCTTTTCAAAATCAATTCTTTTACTGGCCAATCAATACCAAAAACATCAATATTGATTCTAACTTCAAAAAAAGGTACCGAACCCAAAACTCAACTCTGCCACCATAAATCCCAGCCTCTCGCTCACTTCCTACTCCATCAAGCTTAGAAAAACACTCCTTCCCCGAACCCAAAACCCCCTCTCCACCAACAATTTCGCAACTCTCACTTAACCAAAGCTCCCATCAATAAAAATCTTCCCTCTCCCTGTCCTCTCTCTCTCTCTTCCATTCATCGGCACGCGTCGCTCAGCGGCAAAACTACTTGTCCCGCCGGTCAATGATCGCAGCAAGTGCGCGCCCGCTGCACATCTTGCCTCGCCGCACGGAGCCTCAGAGAGACGCTCGTCGGTACGTCCTTTATAAATAGGCCTCCGCGCTCCCCCGCGAGCTATTTTCGGTACTCTCCTCTCTCTCTCTCTCACTCTCGGCCCTCTCTTTTATTTACTCTCTTTCCCGCTAATTTACTATTTCGTATACGACTGCAGTCCCCGACGTCGTTTGCTCCGTAATTTAGCTTCGCATTATTGCAAGAGAGAGAGAGAGAGAGCTAGTACTCTCTTTTGGCCCGCGCGAGTCTCTCCGGGGGGCAGCTCTAATTACTTGTTTACCCAGAGCGAGCTATTCGTAATTCTGCATTTTGTCGCAAGCTCGATTTGTCCCGAGCGAGCTTGCGCGCCGCTTCGTATTTTCCCTCGAATTAGGAGGGAAAATATCGGAGTAGTTTGAAGCCGCGCCTGTGTATAGTGAGAAGAAAAATTATCTTAAATAACGGCGCGTTCGCGGAGTCATTATTGACTCTCCCCTTTAAGTCAACTCTCGCTCTCGCTCGCCTCTGTCCTAATTCTCCTCCTTCCCTCGTTTCTCCCGCTTACGCTCGCAATTCATCTCGCTTTATTTAACTCGGCCGCTTGTTTCCTCAATTACTAGAAACGGGCCAGCTTTGAATTATTAAAATGCGAACCGAGCCGCAAGCGCGAACCTTTGTGATTTTCGAAAGAATTAGAGAGGCTGTATTTATAGGAGACGAGATTTTCGTATTTCCAAACCTGAAAAAAGACGCTTTGATTTTGAGCTACGTAATAACGTTGACTCTCGCAGAGACTCGACTATTGAAGAAGCTGTAACCGTTTAAAAACCAAATGGCCCAAGTCCACTTTTTTGGTGTACCCCCCGCACGAAATTTTTTCCCCATAAACCATCCTCCCTCCCAATTTCTCACACTTTCTCTCCCCTTTGAATTTTTTCTCTCTCCCTTTGCTCCTATGTGTCTTTCATTCGCACGTGTTTATCTCCCTCTCTCTCTTTCTCTCTTTCGAGCGCCGGTTTCCTTCCCTCACTTCTCCACTCTCTCTCTCTCCTCCTCCTCCTCTTCGCCGCGCCGAGCCGCATACGCACAAGCTTGACTGCTCTCAGTTTTGTCCGGTCGTTCGTTCGCGACTGCGCGCGCTGCAGCTTTCTTTCCGCCGTTTTAATTATAAAGCGCGCGCCGCGAGTCGCGAACGAACAAAGCCTCGGACAGAAAGCCGACAAAACGACCAAAAAAAAAAAAAAAAACGACGACACGGGTGCGAACGCTCAGACGAGAGTTGCCCTTTTTTTGTTGCAAGCCGAGAACTGAACGTCTGGAAACGATCGAAATTTTTTTATTTGTAATTTTTATTTGGGAAACGAAATTTTGAAGAAGCGAGGAACGAAGAAACGAAAATTTATCAGCCGAGCCCGCGGGATGAGCCGGCGTCTCGATCGGGTAAATATCAAAGTATATAGTGTTGTGGTGTTGAAAAAGTGCGCACGTGCTGGATGAAGCTGAGGGCGGAGAGGATAGACGGAATTAAACCGCAGCGTCGCGAAGCTGTGGGTTAATTGTCGCGTCTCGCCGGTGGTGCTGTGGCAGAAATCTGATACCGACTGGAGCGCGACCGATGAGAAAGTGCGACGAGCTTTTCCGATTATTCTCTGCTCTGTTTGTGGTTTGTGGAAGTGTGGCGGGGTGTTGGTTCAAATATTGTGATGCCGGTGATTTATTTTTTTTATGTATGTGATGAATTTTTGGGTTTTTAGTGAGGGGATAGTTTATAATATGATTTGGATGATGGATCGGTTAAAAATGTAGATTCAAGTGATTGTGAAGAGTTTTACAAATATAGGGATATGAATGTTTTTGTAGATGTGTTCATAAGCTAAACATATTGCATTCGAAAATAATTCATATTTCATGCGTAAACCACAAAAAATTGTCAACTCATTTATTTCAGGTCTGAAAATTGATTTAATGGGTTTATAAGAGCGTTTTAAATATTTAGTCAATATTGTTTTGATAATACATAAATACATGGCAGTACTAATGTGATTTTAAAATTTATAATTTAGAAATCATAAAGATATGATGCATTACTGTAGACATTATATAAAGCAAGATAACAAAATAATTTTGAATCATTCTTCATTCATTAATTCAACAATTAATTAGGCAAATTAAATAGGTATTATGCAAAAATCAAAACAAAAATATAACTTTTGTAAACAAAATAAAATATATTACATTTGATAAGTAAAATATATTACTTTTAATAATATTTTATTACTTTTCACTATTCAAATACGTGATGTTTTTATTTAACTATTTAAAACACACACTAATTTGCAAATTCTAAATTAAGTTTTATATCACGAGTTTAAACAAGATTGTACATACAATTCTTAAAGAATTCTCTATTTGAAAGACAGCCCTTAAAACTTACTAGGCTTTAAAGTGCAAATAAATCACTAGAATTAAATAAATACTTATTTGAATAAAGATTTCCTTCAACCAAGCAAATATTTATTAACATTTAAAAAATAAGCTTTGCTTAAACAATATTTTCATTTAGTACCAGAAAATATATAGTCATTTGATAGTGTTTGAGTTAGTAGCTTTCAAAATAGGATTCGAAGAAATCTTTATTTAATTTTAGTAATATGTTTTCCCGTTTACGAACCAAAGCAAATAAATTAACACAATGTCACAATCCCATCTAAAGCCTCCCTATCTACCTAATTTCCAGAACGCATCCACCGCGCCATCGCCTAGGCCAACTCCAGCTCTCTCAGTACCGATCCAACAGAAGCAGCTGAACCCAACGGAGCCGGGCTCGCCCGGCCGAGCTTTTAATGGACTGCCTCCGACGGCAGGCCCAGACTCCTAAAAGAAGCCCATAACCAGCAACAAGAAAAAGCTCACTCTCCTCTCTCCCTCCTCTCGTAAAGCGAAAAAAGGAGTGCCCTTGAGCGGGGGCTGGCTGGAGGGGAGCTCGAATTCCTGCGGGTAGGAAATGGCGAAGATGTTCAGCTCGCTGAGACTGGCGACGATGCGCTCGCACAAGAAGGCGAGGCCCGGCAGCGTCGCCACCACGGCGAGCAGCGACTCCGCGAGGACCGACGAGACCACCACCACAGCGGCTAATAATCAGCAGCCTGGATACTACGCGCCGAATTTTTTTACGTTAGATGAAGCGGTGGAGTCGGGTTGCCCGCCGACTAGTCTCACTTCGAAAGTTGCACAGGTGAGTGTGGTGGGTTGGTGGAAGGGTGAGGGTTTTTTGGGAGTGGGAGGATTTTTGGTGGAAGGTTCGAGAGTTGAAGAAAGAGCGAGCGCGCGAAACTTGCTTGTGAGTCATTGAGTTGCAGAGTAAGCGTTTACGAGGGACTTTCTCGACGGGGGGCTATTTTTGAACTGCAAACAATTTTCTGCAGAGTGTAGATCATAAAGGCTTGTGTGTTAGAATTTTTTATGCTGTGGGCAAGTTTTGTGTGGGGTTTTTTAAGTGTTAATTGCCGGTTTAGTATAAACTTTAGCTTTGGATATTTTAAACATGATATGATAATGGTGATTTAAAAAGGACTAATAGGACCAAATTTCTTGTTCTTTATATTTTATTTTATTAATTAAATAATAAAGTATAACTCTTGAGTGTCGAGTTAAAAAGATTCGGTTGCATATTATTAATATTAACGAGCTCTTGAAATTTAAAATTACTGAAGATTATAAATTATTTAGAGCTTTTGCGGCGATAACTGGTATATTTCAATTTCTGCCACAAAGGCTAGGAAGTATATTTTACCATTGTATCGTGAAGGTAGAAAGTTGCAAAATGTACTAATTTTTACAGTAAAATTTTCGGTTGGAAAACTAACTATATAGGTTTCTATAGTTTTTTAGGCCTTAAATTTCCCCTCGAGATTCAAGTTTTTGGATTGAAAATATTAAGACTAAATGTGATTTTTACAGCCTATAAGTATATCTTTATAAACTTTTAAAATTAATTACAAATGCAAAACGCTAAAGACCTTCAGATTGTATTGTACTTGCAACACTCGCGTTATATGGTTTAAGTGCAGCTGGACAAAGTTTAATATCTTTCTCCTCATTTTCAGAAATTTTCTCAACACACAGCTCACTCCTTACCTTCAGCCCTAACCAGCCTCCAAAAACACAAACCCCCTTAATCTCTCAACTTAACTCCTGCATTCCAGGTGCGCGTGGAGCGCGAAAGCGGCAGCCTAGGCGTGACCCTCCGCGGCAGCGCGGGCCGAGCCCTAGTCGTCACAGGCGTCAAGCCCGACGGGCCAGCCGCCAAGGAGGGCCGGGTCCGTCCGGGCGACCGGCTCCTGGCGGTCGACGACGCCGAGCTCAGGGGATTGACCCTCGCGGAGGCGCAGCGCGCGCTCAGGCGCAGCAGCGAGGCGCCCGTCGCCTCGCTGACCATCGAGTACGACGTGGCTAACATGGAGGAGATCAGGGCGGCGACGTCCGGGCCGCTGCTCGTGCAGCTGGAACGCGGAGCCTCGGGTGAGTTGATGATTTGTTGGCTTTGAGGGGGTGGGTTGTGGTTTTTTTGGAAGGGTTTTGTTAGGTTCGTATTGTTGAATTTGCAGAAAGCGAAGGATAGGTATTTAAATATATACTTATTTTATTTTTTATGAAGAAATAATTCATTAACTATCGGCGATCAATATTAATTAGTTTTAAGTAATTTATTAATAAGTGACTTTTTTAAGATAATGTATTTTAAATACTTATCTTGTCTTCAGCATCTCTTAATTTTGTCAACATTAAGATTAAGTAAATAAAAATGATTGAGTTCTATTTTAAGGAAGCTCGTCGAATGAAATCGTAATTGCCAAAGAATTGTGCCATTTTTTACAAAATCGGTTAAAAAAGAATTCCACTACAACGATAATCCGTAATTTTATAATAAGGATTATAACAGCCGAAATAATTTTTTTTTATTATTATTTAAAAATGTTAAATAATAAATTCAGACATTTCATAAAGCCAACAGCAGTGTCCTACAATTAATCCAGTACCTAATTTATATAACGATTAAATAATTCCAGTTATACTCAAATGTATAAATAAGTTTTACTATTTCTTTATTATATAAGTACAATTCGAAAATATTTTTAAGAAAGCTTAAAAAAATATTCGTTGGTCAAAGTATCTAGGTGCCGGTATATTTATTAAAAGCTTTCAAACCTGTTTAACAAAATGTGACTTTCTTTCTCAGTATTATTATGTCAAATTTTTACCAAATGTTGTTAAATACTATTTAGACATAAAGTTACTTTGCAAGTTTTCAAAATGTGTTGATAAAAAAATTTAAATTAACGAAAACGAAAGAACAGAATATCCGCAGGAGGGCGCATCGCAATGTTTAGGTCATGATCCGCACACTCGCCGACTCTTCATAAACTGTATCTTTTGCCGCAGCAAAAATCCCCCTATATTTATAGATATATGAAGCATTGATTGTAAACATTCGACTCAGATATTCGGCTTTATTTGGCGGGTAGCGGGTACTTAAGCATATACAGATGCACGTGTCGTTTCTCTAAGAGATATAAGTACGATTGCCATATACTTACTATTGAAAACGTAACTGTAGAGAAACTCAACAAAGAAAAATATATTTATTTACGAAAAAAGATTACGGAAATAACCATTACTGAATTTGTAGGTTATAAATTTTAATACATCTCGAAATAATGGCAAGAAGAATTAATTGTCTGTGATACAATAGTTATATTCAAGATAAAACTTATTGTGTTTTATAGGTGAGTGTAATAATTATTTATTCACAAATTATATATTTTTAATATTCATCCAATTGAACCGAATTTTTTTTCTTTGTTAATTTATATTACTAATTTTTGGACTTGTATCTAAATAATAATACTGTAAAAATTTATAACTGTAGTTTAAAATTTCAAAAACTTATCAAATTCAAAATTGAAAACTTTTTTACAGATTAAAAAGTATACATTTTCAAAAAAGTTACTCACAACTTAATTATGGAAAATAGTTTGTATCCTCTTCATCAAGCTATTTGGAACCGAGATGAAGATAAGTTTAAGCTTTGTTTAAAACAACAAGAAAACTTGAATCTTAAAGATGAAAAGGGTTTAAGACCTCTTGATATTGCAATAATGACCAACAATCATAAACTGGTATCACTTCTGTTTGATAATGCAGTAGAAGGAGACATTGTTGTAGATATGTCTACGTGGCAGTATGCTATTTGTCTTCAAGATGAAGCTATAATAATGAATTTAATTAGATACAATGTTGATTCTTTTATGCAGTCCCAAAATACGCAAGGAGAGAGACCTATACATTATGCAGTATTACAAAGATCTTTCAGATTAGTGAAACTTTTCATCAATTTAAGGTGTGATCTTAAAACTGCTACTTATAATGGTTATACCCCACTGCATTATGCTGTCATGATGAATGATTCAAACATAGTTGATTTGCTGCTGGCAGCAGAAACTAGAAGGGCTTCTGAAAGAAAGAAAAAATCCAATAACCCTGACATATCTAATTTGACTTCTGCAAAAACTGTTGACGGAAGAAGTCCTCTTCATTTAGCTGTTAAACATCGATGTATAGGATGTTTGATGATGCTTTTAAATGCAAAAGTTGATGTTAATGATCCTGTAAGCAACTCGGGTATAACTGCTCTTCACATTGCTGTGGAAAATAATGACATTTGTATAGTAAATGTTTTATTAGCTCACAATGCTGATAAAAAATGTCAAGACAATGATGGTAGAAGTCTTCTTCATGTTGCAGCTGAGTATGGACATGATAGCATGATTAAATTTTTTTTGAGCAAAGAACTAGATATTAATAATACTATGAATGATGGTTCAACTCCGCTTCATGTAGCTATTAAACATAAGAATGAAAGTACAGCAGCCTTACTTTTAGAACAAAATGCTGATGTTCATCTAAAGGATGGAAATAATTTAAGTCCTTTATGTTTAGCAATAAAGCATAATTATACTGACTTAGCTGTGCAGATTGTTTTGAAAGGAGCTGACGTACATGAAATGGTCAATGAAAATTGGTCAATTCTTCACTTGGCTGTTAGACATTATACTTTTGGAAAAACTGAATTAATAAAGCTGCTGTTGGAAAAAAATGTAAACATTTATTTAAAAAATGTTTTAGGCCAGAATGCACTTCATATAGCAGCTAGGTACTGCTATTCAGATGTTATGAATTTACTGCTTGACAAAGGTGGGTATGTCAATGAAACAACACTGGATCAGTCAACTGCATTACATTATGCTATTGAAAATGGATTTTCTTTCAATGTGATTCCTGCTCTTATAAGATATGGAGCTGATGTCAATGCAATGAATAATCAAAAAGAGACTGCATTACACCTTGCAGTTAAATCATTAAAAGTGAGAGAGGTAGAAGAACTTTTGATAAATGGAGCTAATCCAAGTACCATTGCTGAAGATGGTACATCGCCACTTTTAAGAGCAATTGACTGTTCAGAAAATAATCTTATTCATGGACAGAAAATTGAAGAACTATTAATTAAGCATGGAGCTAATGTTAATAAAGTGAATATAAATGATGATAGTGCATTGCATGTAAAATTTAGACAAGGAAAGTTCACTTTGTTTGATGTGTATTTAAAAAATGGACTATTAATTAACAGTATTAATAAAAATGGAGAAAGTCTTTTACAAGTTTTTTTAGAATCGAAGAATTATATAAGCAAAAAAATTCTTATAACCTTTGGCCCTGATTCTATGAATATAGTGAACAATAAAGATGGTGAAAGTGCCTTGCATTTAGCAATAAAAACTAAATATAGTCGTTTTCTAGTAGTTAAACACCTTTTAGATAATGGTGCTAAAACTACTGAAATTACTTTAGAAAAGAATACAGTATTACATTATGCTGCAAAATATTTATTAGAAGAAGAGTTATTTAAACGATTGATTATTGAATGTAAAGATATTGTTAACTCTACAAACAATGATGGCCAAACTGCAATGCATATGCTTATAGAGTCAAAGGAATTTGAATTTGTTAGTTTTAAAGATCAGATGAAAATATGTGAATTGCTTTTAAAATATGGGGCTGATATTAATATTAAAGATCATCATAATAATTCTGCTCTCAGTTTAGCTGTTGAAATTGAAAATTTAGAAATGATCAAGCTACTTTTAAAGCATGGAGCTTCTTTAAGCGGAACATTTCGTGAAGATTTAACGATATACGATATGGCCGAGTGTTGTGACAATAATCATATTTACAATCTTTTGTTGCTACATTTTTAGCAAAGTATTATTAATTAAAAGGAAATATGTATTTAACAACGCCATCAAAGCGACGAAGAAAGTAATTTTAAATAGATTACAATGACGATATTGAAATCCAAGACTACGCTTGCTCAGACTACTACATCAATGATGTATCAAACCTGGTTTGTTTATTTTTTGTAAGAAGTGCTTGTTTGATGGATGAGCGCAGCAAGAAGACTTTGTACTTTTCAATGTAAGCAGCTACAGCAAGCAAGATGATCGAGCTTAATCAAGTGCGGTAGCGCACTTGTTTATTTAGCTAAAATTTTAACTAGATTTTAATTATTTATATAAAACTAGATAAATTTAAGATTAAATTATTTTATTATTTTTGTATTTAATTACATTTGTAATTAATTCTATAATTATCATTTTAAACGTTTCTTAATAAAGCATGAAAAAAAGTAAAGCATTTATTTTGATTGTTTATACCCTATAAACTATGTTAATCTTTATAAGCACAATTCTTCTGACAGATATGTTCAATATTTTACCATCAACAAGAAACCCAAACTGTACTGCTGAGATAGCTGCTAAACTTTTATCGATTGCTTAGATCACTTTTAAATTCAATCCAATTTCTTAAGGTTTTTTAAAAATTCTTGAATCACAGACAATTTATTTGTATTAATTAAAAATTAAAACTACAACTTTTTGCATTGCTTAGAACTCCGCAACTGTTATTACGTAATGAGCCATAATAATCGCAACATTATAACTACAATCAACTACTATAAAGCGTGATTAAAAAGATCCGCACGCTGAAATCTCCTCTCACATCCCTCCAATCAACAATAAAAATAAAAAATAAAACCGATCAACAGGCGAGCTTGGCCTGACGGTGCGCGACACCCAGAGCGGCGTATACATCGAGAGTCTGCGGCCTGCCAGCACTGCGGATCGCTGTGGTGCCCTGCAGCCTGGCGATCGGCTCTTAGCCGTCGACGACATACCGGTTCAGGACGCGGTCAGCGCCGCTAAGCTGCTCCGTAACACATCTGAGAATTGTCGCATCGCCAGGTATGTGATTTTTAATAATTTATTATTTTTATATGATTTTTTCGTTTGTAATAAGCGTTTGGTTTGACTAGTTAGCAGTTACTTATGATTTTGTTAAATGATTCAATTCGTAAGCGAAAAATTTTAGTTTTCAAATTTGCTAATGAATGCATAAACTGAATAATTAACTATTAATATTTTATAAATGTTATTAATGCCTACAATTTTTATTTTAAAAAAAATCTACGTATATGTAATCATCATGTTTACTTAAAAAAAAGTCTAGACTTTATAAAGAAAGCTTGCAGTAGAGCAAGTCAGTCAAGATCGGGCGTTACAACACTTTAAAAAACTGTCTTTATCTACTTAATTTCATAAGTAGAAACAGACGTATCGCTAAAATCATCTGCCGCATTTATTTCACTATTTTTAAACTGGACTCGATACATAGAAAGTTTTGATCAACTACACTTTGAATCATTGATTAATTCAATTTCACCTCTAGTCCCTCGCACTAAACCCTACACTTTCACAACCGCAACAATACAATAAAAACTAACCGACATCCACCCCCAGGCTGCAGATCCTGCCGAGGCCGCCAAGCGCGTCGAGCCGCACGATCAAGAGGCGCGCGCAGCCGCAGGCCCAAAAAGCCGCGAAGAACAGCCTCTACAGCAAAGAGAGCCTCACCGTCCTCCTGCGCCCGGATCACCGAGGTCTGGGCATCTCCCTCAAACAATCCGACGACAGGCTCAACTACCTGGTGGACATCCTGGAGCCTGGAGGGCCGGCCGAGCGTAGCGGAGTGCTGCTGCCCGGGGACAAAGTCGTGGCCATCAACAGGAGGAGCCTCAGGGAGCTGCAGCCAGCCGAGGTCGCCATGATCCTCGAGGCACCCCAGGTAGATTAACCTACACTAGTAGCAACTGTTCCTTTTAAAATCGGTTCGACTTGACGATCACGGATAAAGCTCCAAGTTTCTGTCAAAGGTGGAGCTGACGGTCGAGTACAAAGTGGGCGGTGCCGTAGTGCCGAGCTCGGGCGTCTTCACCGTAAGGGTAGCCAGGCCCCTGGGAGGCCAGCCCGACCTCGGACTGACCGTGAACGAGGAGCTGCAGATCGCCGAGGTCAGGCGAGGTTCGCTGGCGTATAGGACGGGGAGCCTGGCTCCAGGAGACAGATTGCTGGCTATCGACTCGGAGAAGCTGGATCCGGGCGATTTGAGGCAGGCGGCCCAGCTGCTGCACAGGCCGGGTAGTTCGGTCGTTGCGCTTACTGTGAGGAAGCCGGATCTTGCGCCGGATACGAGGTGATTATTGAGAGATTATAGTTTCTGGGTGGGTGGGTTTTTTGTTTGAGGATTTGTGGGATATTGTTGAAAGTTCATGTTAAGGTTGATGTTCCTCGGTGTCTTTTTGTAGATTGAGTAGATTTTAGTTGAATTGTGGGAAATTAAAAATGTAAGTATCATTGAGAATATGAGTGTAACTACTTGTAGTTAAGATATCAAATTAGAGTTCAAAATTCTTTAAAAGGAAATTTCCTGAACAGTTCTTTTCTGGCCCGAATAAAAACAGAAAGAAAGATAAAGTTGAGCTCTATTTCAGTAGTCTACTATGGTACATATATATGTGTGACCTAGACTGGTAGCTTTTTAAATCCTATATTTATGAAGCATAATAAGAGACCAAGCAAATCTGAATTAAAAATTAAACTCACTTTGCTTATCAAAAAATGTAATAAAAAGAAAAATATTAATTAAACCAGCTATTCAACTCATACCTCAAGATAACTCGAACTTTGGCATATTCTTTTAGATTCCAAAATATGAGAAAGTGGTAGTAAAATCTAACGCTTAAAAAAACTTGAATTAGATGTGCTCTAGAATTTTTTTTATATCTGAAATACGTTTTCAATAATAAAATTAAACTAGTTTCATATATACATAGTTTAAAGTTATTCTACACGAAAATGTACCGGATAACCCTGTGGATTTTTATGTTTTCTCGGAGCTTTTTGTTTAATTTCAGGCTATCTTAACTTATGATTTTTTTTTTGACTCGGTATTTATTAAATATTAGATAAAAGCAACATTTTCAGATTTTTCTTAAGATAACGTTTAAAATATTTGTAACTACTCGAATCTTTAGAAGCGAAATAGATACGTTACTACCTCAGTTCATCTAATATTTTTATATCTAAAAACATATCTAGCAACAGCCGTTTCCGCATCCCGGAGGTATATGATGCTTTTCTTATATCCAAAAAGAGTGCATCTACTAAATATTTCAAAGTAGAAAGCAGTCAGGTCAAATCAGACACACACCGTCGATCCTGAAGAAAAGCAAGCCCGTACCATTTTCTTTCTAAAACCTACTTTAAACATAAACCTAAACACACAATTCCACTACCAACAGCACATCACCACAAATAAACCCGACCAATAACTCTATTTATCTATTCCACGACCGGTAGAATGAGTTACTTATCAAAATCTTCAAGAGCGTCGAAATCAATTGACAGGGAACCCAGCATCAGCGGTGACTCCGTGCAGCCCCAGTACCCCAGCAACAGCGTGTTGAGATCAGCCCGTGAGAGCCTGCCGAGCGTCGACAGCGCGGTTGACTCCTGGGGCGAACTGGCCGACGTTACCGGACCCGACATCATGAGGCTCTGGGAAACAGCTTCGGTGGATAGCGGACAGCTCGATCTGCCTATGCCGCCCTATCCGTATCCAAGGTAAGCATTTAGTTGTGTAATTTAAATTTTACGTTTTTGGGGAAGGTATTTGTCGAGTTTGGGATGATTGAGATGAGACTGAAGAGACTTTTGTTGAGTAGAGAAATTTATTGTCGCTTGTGTAAAATATATACAAAAACATTGCGGACAATGTTTACAAAATATTCCTGTTACAGCAGATATCACAGATCTGTGTTAATGCTTAGCATAAAATTACACTTACAATAGCTTACAATATTTTAAAAAATAAGTTATTTTTCTTTTTTTACAATAAGCATAAAAGTAATACCTTCCTTTCAATACTTTTTGACTAAAAAACTCACTTATATTACAAAATTCCTACATTTATACCATTCCAACAAATCTTAAACATCATCAACTCTCTTAAAATAACAAATACAAAACCAAAAAAAAATCACAATGTTCCATCACCCATTAAAAAAAATTCGAAAATCCTGATCAGCTCCGTAGCCTCGAACTCTCCACGCCCTGCTTGCAGCTGCAGTCCCCAGGACAACCGGAGTCCTCAACAGACCCCAGCGCAGCCACAACAGATCGTCCATGTCTCTCTTCACAAGGATCCCGTTTACGAAGATTTCGGCTTCTCCGTATCCGACGGTCTCTACGAACGCGGCGTCTACATAAACCGACTGCGTCCTGGTGGTCCTTGCGACGGAGTATTGAGGCCGTACGATCGCATACTGCGGGTGAACGATGCCAGCACCGAGGACTGCGACTGCTGTCTGGCTGTGCCGCTAATAGCCGCTGCAGGGGCCAGGCTAGATCTAACAATCGCTAGGCCGCTCACACCGAACGACGGCATCGCCAAGATGTTTTGAGCACTGGCTTTCTGAAGACGCGTGCCTCTTCTGTGCGGGCGAATGAAGATTCGATGGTCGTGTGAACTGTACAGTTGTGTAGGTGGACTGAAGTAGTCGATGGAATTGAAGATTCAGGTGTGATTTTCATTATATATTGCGGAGTCTTGTAAATGTACGAATACGTCCAAAGTTTACTGAATGAATACTGACAATATGTAGGCAGTAATATATGTAGATGTCTGTAGGTTTTAAAATGTTTCTACGCTATAATATTAACTGGGCATCAGATCGTTTTGAAAATAGTTACCAAGTTTTATACTTCGTAATTTTCCATCGACTATTTCAGTATTGCTACATATAAATTATGGATGAGTCAAGTAAAAAATTTTAAGTCCTTGTATAAAATTGATTTGCGCATGAATTTTTTTGGTACAGAAGAGGCTATATCGCTAATTAAATATCGACGACTTTTTTTAATTTTACAACGGATTTCATAGTACGTACGCCCAAACGAAAGCGATTTACTTTTCCAATCTTGTAAATATAAAGTATTTCAATATAATATTCGAATAAAATCTAAAAAAAAAACAAACGTTAGAATAAATTGAACTATAATAAAACTTCCATTTGCTATGAAACCTACACTAAGAGGAATACTATGTACACAACCTTCTCTTAATACATGAACAGATATTAAACAACATTTGTACTATAAACTGTTTGATATATTTTAAGAAAAATGTCTGCATATCACATTTTGTGTAAGTGTAGAATAACACTGTCTTTTATAAAAAATTAAATTACTGTGAACTTCATTATACTTTATCCAGACTTAGAGCAAAATAAAGAAGCTTTAAACTTAAACAAATGTTAAAATCAAAGTAACAACAAAAAACTAATATAATATACATTTTGATGGTCATTTAAAAAAAAAATATGACTATAGGCATCTTTCCTATGTATACAAATACAAGATTACTTTGTTAAGAATACAGCTTAATGTTTATTTGTATGCAAACAGCTTTGAGTGCACCTCAATCATATATTTTTTTACGCAAGCGTTTATTTATAAAGTAATTGTATAAAAACGCTTCTAGCTAAAATGTTTTGTGCACTCAATTATTACATACACTGAAAACGTTACATCACTTTTACTTGATGTACGTATTTTTGTCAACAATACATGTATACATACAATATTTGCAAAAAAAAGTTTTCTGATACAAGTCGAAAAATAAAAGTATTTACCACAAATTCATTTTTTTATTCTACTTTTTTAATAAAGTTTTGAGTTCTTTTTTTTATCAATGGGTAAAATAATTAATTCATAAATTTAACTTTAAATACTGTACATTATAGAGTACAACAGCCTTTAGTCTTTGATTATTTTTTAATTCTTTCTAGTCTTTCAATATCTCTGTTAGTTTTTAATTTACACATGCTTATGTTTGACCTGAGAGTAACAAAATACACCTCCTATTGCAAGAGACATGCCAAAAATATTCATAACTGTCACTGTATTACCAAAAATCAATAATGATACTGTAATTACAAAAATTAATTTAGTTACATTGGCTACTGCAAAAGTTACAGGTGTCATTTTAGACAGTACTAAGAAAATTAAAATATTGTGAAGCCAGTTCAAAATACTATCAATTAATAATAATATTATCGTTTTAGTGCTTATTCCAGAATTAGCATTTGCAATTGAATCGTGTAAGAGGTTTCTTACATCAAATACTAACCATATAGGTAAGAACATAAGTAATGCAAGTCGGATTAAAATTAACAAAAGCCTCAAATGATGCATTCCAGTATCTTGTAATACCTGAAAAAAGAGCATACTTTAAAAAATAAGTTTTTAAAAAATGAATTTCTAAACCAATAATAGCAATATTAAATCATTCATATACCTTTTTCGAAAAAATACTTTGCATTGAAAAGGACATAGTTGAGGCTAAAGCACTAAATAATCCTATAAAATTAAAACTAAGCTCTGTAACAGATGCTATTGCTACCCCACTAACTATTGGTACCAGGCTGAGGTAGATTTTGCTAGTTTGATGTTCTTGTAAAATCAGTCTTGACAGTATCACCGTGAATAATGGCATTGAAGCTTTAACTAAAAAATTATAAATACAAGGCTCAAGCATTTCAGAAAATCATCATTCTATTACGTTGTTTGTAGTAATTAGATTTACATTTGCGTACATAAAAAGTAAAATCAAATTATTAGCTAAATTTAATTATGACACGGAAGAAAATAAAAAACTTTTACCAGTATTTGCATATGACACTGGCACCTTCCAGACACTGATGTGGCTAAGCAAGTTGCCCAGGAACTTCCCAAATGCCAGAGGGACAATCGTCCTGAAATAGTATCCCCAGCCAACGTTCGAACTGCTCCATTTTGGCACTGCCCAGAGATCGAAGAGCGGCTCCGAGAGCAAATTCACCGCCGTCAGCTGGACCATGGTCACAGTCATGGGATAAGGAAAGTCGACGAGGAGTGCCTTTGTGACGAAGCTGCTCGTGATGGATACGATATACCAGAGGAGACAAAAAAATCCGACTTCGATGAGCGAACTTTTGCCTGACGTGCTCTTTATCGTTTCGATTTTCTCCATGGTTTTGGTTTGTTTATTTTAGGTTATACTAAGCCGGTTGAACTATTTTACCATATTTACGTTTTGCACGTGAAAATTTTAGCTTTTAATCGGTATTCACGATTAAATGCCGGGTAGGTACTAATATTTCACAAAAAAAATACAAAATTCAAAGTATTGTTTGTAAGACCACGAGAATACTTCTGCATATAGCTTGTAACCTGCATCAGCTGTTATTACTGCAGGTATACTGGTATCTCAATGCAGCACTTACGTTTAAAAAAATTATGCATTTGTAAATGATCAATCCGCCTATTTGATTATAGCAAAGCTGGGATTCCCTAACACGTTTATCAACTACATTTTCCTGGAGGAAAGAATCTCTGTTTACTATTTTAAAAACATTAAGGCTGTTTCTACAAACGACGAATCGCACAAGATGTCGCATGGTAGCGTCACGAAACTCACTGCTACAGTTAACACACCTGTTATAATAAAGCTCGTCTATAATTAAAGATAAGTGTGATACGTATTATAAAATGACTTGTGTTTACTGAAAACAATTTGTTAATTACATAGATGTATTTAATTTTTAAATATTTTTAAATGCATTATTAATTATTCATAAAATGTAAAAATATTAATTGCAAAAAATTGAGCAAATTTAATTTCTATCTTCAAAGATACTCTTGAAAAATTTTAGACTATTTCACAGATGTCTAAGTGAGACATATGCAGGTCATTTTCGAAGTTTTTGAATTTTTTTTTTATAAAAAATAACTTTTTTTTCAAAGTTGAAAAAAACTATATAATCATAAAAATCGAAATTAAAAAATTATGTTGCAATAGTACTAACGTAAATTTTCAACTTTCAATCCAATTACTAAAAATTACCGTATTAATTAATTTGGTGTACAGGAAAGACCGTGGCACTTTTTAACGCTTTTTGTTCATGATTTCTTTTAGATGGATTCTAGGATTCTAAATAGGATAATTCTAGGAATCTAAATCGAAGATTCCCTAACAATAATTGATATGTAGTAAAGATCGCCCCGAAAATGAATAAACAATCAATAAAATAAGAATAATAATAATAATAATTTACGATGATGAAGCCACAAAATTATTATTAGTTTAAATTATAAAAAATTAGTAACTTTATTAATTATGTTTGAAAATGTTATGAATAAAATAGAAAACAAACTTTGCGACTAAAAATTAGGAAATAAAAAAATGTTTTTAATTTTAACTGTTCCATGACTTTTACTGATAAAATAAGTAAGTTAATTGTAAAATACCAGTATGCTAAATGTGACCCAATCAGTGGGATTGTTTTGGTTATTTTATTTGTTACTGAAGTTGAACAGTTATAAAAGAGTTACTTATAATTATTTTCAGGCATTTAAATTAATAATAACAGTAACTACATAGTAGTAAAATTCTTTTGATTTTTTTATGAATTATTTATTAAATACATAAAAGAAATAAATAAATATTAAGAAATTACATAGATAAAATAATGAAACATGTTTTAATAATTTTTTTATTTATACAAACACAATATCTTAACAATATCAGCATTCATTTATGTAAACACAACATTTAAAGTACCAAAATAAAAAATTTATATTTTACATAATTTAAAAATAAACAAATCACATATAAAATATGGTATGCACCAAGGGCTAGTGAGCTTTTTTGACCTCGTGTGTTTGCAGTACTCGTCTTCGGCTCGCAAAC
>UELX01003310.1:0-24304 GCA_900480035.1 Eupelmus urozonus | reverse complement strand
TCTTTATAGTTCACGTAGTTCAAAACATAATTTAGAATAAAAAATTGTTAGTATTTATGCCAAGGTCAATATTAATTGGTATATAATAAAAATTTTCCTTAAATACCACACCAATCTCCCACCACATCCAAAAACCCTTCCGATTCCCAATTTCGCACGATCGATCCCACCATCCTCGCTCGTTACGGGAAAATCGTCCTCCTGACACCCTACACCAAAGGCCCACTTCTCCCTTTTCTCTCCAACCCAACTATCCTACCCAAATATCCCTCGCTCACAAAACCATCCTTCCCTGCACTCCACATCCCTCCACAATGCCTACATTTACCCAACGCGTCGTCCCTACACTCGAATCCAGCAAGTCGAGTGCGCGACGAATCGGCAAGTACAGCGTGGACAAAAAAAAAAGTTGACGTCTCCATTGGGCCGCGCGCACGCGGCAGCAGAACGAAGCGAGAAAAAGGCCGACTGGGCCGCTGCTCCCAGTCACGCCCACCGAACTTTTCGCGCTCTCCCGGCTCGACAGATTTATAGTCCGGATAACTCGACGCGTCATTTTCCACGCTCGATTCGCGGCGTTTACTCGATGCTGTATAAGAGAACGGGAGAAAGGCAGGGAGATAAGAGATATAGGTGAAGGAGAGAGAGAGAGAGGGATCGGATTTTCGGGTTGACGCGCGGGGACGGATGCGCGGACGAGAGCCAAGCCGTGGAAAATCGATGCAAATTTTTGTTTGGCCCCTGCATGCGAGCGCTGCGTGACGGTATTCGTGCTCGGCGGGATGCGTGGCTTTGGACAATGAAAGCCTGGTGAATGGAGTGAGTGAGATTGTGTTTGAGGAGGGTTTTTAGATAGTTGAAGTGTTTGCTTTTGTTACGCAATGGTAGTTAGTGGGTTTATCGATGGCGTGATTAATTTTTGAAAGGTACTGTTTTGTGATTGCGTTAACGTATGTGATTTGATTACTACTTTATGAGTAGAAAATAGGTTTAATTTAGAGCCTAACTGTAGAATGTTTATAATTATTATTGTAATTTTAACATTTTGTTTGGTCCTAAGCTAAACCAAGTTGGGACCTAGATGAATTTGTATGTCTGAGAAAGTTCTTGAGTTGAAGCTACTATCACTTTCCACTAATTTTATTTTTTTTATTTGGATATATTAGAAACAAAAACAGTACCGTTTGCAAAAGTATGTAAGAAACAATTTTAAACATCATCCAAATATAGATATAAATACTTATGCTATAACAAAACGTTAAAAAAATCAAATTTCATTAAAACACATATTCCTAATACTATCAGTCCAGCTCTATTATCATAAAACAACAGCTCACATCCGCTATATATACTTGTAAAAGGGCCATATCCCGGCGAGCCGTGGGGCGCATAAAAGCAGTAGCACGGATCATTAATCTCGGAAGGCTTGAGCGCTAAATCAACGCTGCGATTATTAGTCCTTCGAAGGCCAGCCTTTTTGCACGCTATTTTAGCGCGGGGATCACTTTTCTGCGCGTGAAATCAGCCGCTGAAAACATGAACTTTACGAGAGGGGTACATTACGAGGATTTGCATTCTTCGTCCTGACGCGCGTAACGAGCGGCTCTCTCTCTCTCTCTCTTTCTATGGCGCTTCTATGCAAATGAGACTGCCAACAGGTATGTTAGAGCACTCGTGTGCAGTCTGACTCTTGAATGTGTTTTGCGAGCTGAGCGTGGGTAGGGTAAATTGGATTTTGTAAAATCTATTTACACTCATTGTTTCTAAACATTTTTTATTGTTTTGAAATCACGTATTTTTTATCAGTTTTACCGTTAATAAATGAATAATTAAATAACGCCGACATTTTAACAATCACTCAGCATTTCTCAACAATTAGATTATTAAAAACGAATGAAATCCGGATCACAATAATACATCCCATCGGCGAAAAAGTTGAGAAAAAGAAAGCCGACGACCCCTCCGAAGCTATAAGAATTCTTCAATTAGCGAAACTGAATTTTTAATTAAAACAATCCGGCGCCCGAGTTGGGCGCCGCGCGAGATATTCAAATGGAATTTCTTAAAGGAGCGCGCCGAAGCCAGAGAGCGAGCGGTCCTACGAGCCGTCCGTTAATCGCCATCGCTTTCAATATCGTCGCGCGCGGAAGCTGCGCATCGAACCGCTAAATCTAATAAAAAAAAGTGCGAGGGAGGGCGAGGAGAGGAGAGGACGGAGGTATGGAGGCGAAATCGCGTCGACGAGCCATCTTTCTTCTTTATAGGCGCGCGTAACGTGCGACCGAGCTGCGCGCAGAGCTCGGCAGAGCCAGTGCTTCAAGTGGGCTTTGCGGAGGGTTGATGGACCGTGCATCCTGTCAACAATGTATGGGTTAGTGAATCTTTTTGGTAATTGAGATAAGTTGTGGGGCAATGTTTTTTTCGTGATGTTGGTAAAAGTGGTCACCTCAGTGGAAAAGGAAAAATTAATAGATCATTGTTGCAAAGTTTTTAAATGTTGGTTGACAGTTTCAGGAAAATGATGAAATTATAAATTTATTAAAGTACAAATTTTTATATTTTTGGTGTTTATTATTATACTAAATTTATTTATTTTTTCATTTTTTTCGATTTATCACCAAGCATCTTAAAGAAAATATGAAAAAATCAATCCCATTCAAAATAAAAATAAAAATAAAACTGTAATTCCCTCAGAAATTTCACTCTATCCCCACTGGCTCATCTCTTTATCAAATCCATCCTCCCTCTCAGAGCCTCCAGCCCTCATAACTCCAAAATCCAAATCCCATTCATCCCTCCTTAGCTTCACCTCCTGCCTCGAAACACATGTACCGTAAAGAAAAAAAAATCGCACAACTATCACACCACATCCACACGCACACACTCTCTCACATATAGAGCACACAACGCGTATAGTCTGGCTCGGCGTTATCGGTCCATGCAGGCGTGCGCGCGCGGCACACACAGCACGTGGGTGGCAGAAATAGAGAGCAAGAGAGAGAGAGAGAGCGAGAGAGAGGCGAAGGTGTAGTCATGACGACCGCAGGCGACCAATCATCCGGAAGTAACGCAGCGCGAGATAACTCTGCATCCAATCAGGTTTAAAGGGGGGCTTTTCAGGCCTCGCCGCCGATCTCCTCCCCTCCCTCCCCCCCTGCAGTATGTACAGGCAAGCAAGCGCGCGCGCTATACGCGGGGTGACGCCAGAGTTATGCGTGTATATATGCGTATGTGCGTGCGTGGGCCGAAATTTCCAAGATCTATCGCCGCACGAGAAGAGGGGGATGGGGAGTGAAGAGAAAGAGAGGGAGAGATAAGGCGCGATGGGTTCGCGCTGAGGTATACCGGGGATCTGGCCGGAGAGAATGGAGAGTGGAGTAATTAATGGGGCCTCTGGGGAGTATTAATTGTTGGTCGAGCTGTTGCGTAAATGAGAGTAGTACGAGGAAATTAATGTGGATGTGAGATGGTGCTTTATGGAAAATTATTGGTAGAAAGATTTTATTTTAGTGTTATATGGAATGAAATGATAGTTTAAAGGTTGAGGTGTTCGCTAAATTTTTATTCTGTGATGAATTCAATTTTTTGAAAAGTCTAGATCTTTTATTTTTCCGTGATTTTGAAGGCTTTGGAGATTCTGTAATATTATACGAAAAGAGTTCCTATAAGAATATGAGTATAAAATATTACGATAACAAAGTAGCTGGAATTTTAATAAGAATATATACGTAATCAGTTTTTCACTTCAGTTTGGTATTACTATATTTCATTGACTACAAATTCAACATAAATATCGAATGATTAACAGACATGAGGACCTAATTTATTATAATATAACTTACCAAATACACAAAGATTATCAAAATGAGAAGAATAGCAGCAGAAGGAATAACGAACGGCAAAAAATGTCAAAAGACACAGACGGTATGATAAAGAGAATTGAAGGAGCCGGAGGAGGAAGAAAAAAGTATAGTAGAAAGAGAGAACGAGATAACCGCGTGCTTTGTCGTTTTTGCGGGCGTTCGCCGGGGCGTCGTATACTTATTTTGGAACGTCATAAGCGAGGGGTGTCTGCGTGATTTCTTCCCTCTGGCGTCTATTTATTTTCCTTATTTTCCGCACTTTTTTTTTTCTATCTCCCACTTTCGCCCGCAGTTGGGGGAGAAATTTATAAGCCGGGGCGACAGTTTGCGGGCCCGCGCGCGGCAGCGACGATAACGCCTCGCGAAACCTGACGATAGTTTTAGAATTATAGCGTATGGCGCCGTGAAAATGCATTAGAATAATAGTTGAAAATTTTTAAAATTCAATTGATTATGAAAAACATTCTTTTAAATGTATTGTTAAATTCATTATTAATGCACACAATATCAATAAATTTTGTGGTGTAAATACTTGCTCCGATAACTTCGATTAAGAAGAAAAAAAAATACACTTTACAAAATCCGCTGCTTTTAAAAAGTAAGCGATTAAAGGACCTAAAGACATCACAATCCTCCTCCCACTCACTTGCAAAAAACAAAGTACCTCCTTACACCCTCTCCCCCGGCCATCTTCCGCGTATAAAATAGTCGTAATAAAATCGCTCTACCCCGCACTCCGGTATAATTCGGCCACTCTCTCCTCTCCTCTCTCGCTCACTCTGGAAGCCTTAACGGCACCCTTAAGTCCAAGATAAATCGGCTACACCTGTGCGCCTCGATATAAAAGCCGCGGCTGCGGGGGCGTGTTGCGTGTTTATGGGCCGGCAGGCCGGCGATAAGCGGCCCCGTAAAGTAAATGGCCAAAGAGAGCGAGAGAGAGAGAGAGAGGGAGAGAAAGAGAGTCGATCCGCGATGGCCCTGTCAAACGCCCGCCGGCGTCGCCTTGCTCTTATCGAGCTCGTGCGGGAACGCACTCGCGCGTCGTTACCGAGAGACTCTGGCTGCTATATGTGTATACGGATATAGAGGAGTGCCTGAGATGGGGTGGGTTGTAAAGGTGGGAGGGGGTGAGTTTTTAAATTTTTTTATCGGGTTGGAGGCGAGCTGGAGCACGCGGGAGTGGTAAGCAGGATATACTTTCTTTTTTTGAAATGTTTCAGCGTGGGATTTTTGAGTTTTTATTTTTGTTGTGGATTGAGAATTTTTTGATGAGGTTGGATGTGATGATTAGGTTATTGTGATTGCGACAGCAGCTCAACTAAGGGATTTTTTAAAATTACTTATTATTTTTTATTTGTATAGAATTATTAATTTATGATTGCTGTATGTAAAAGGTTAAAATTCAATTTTCAATTTTGGTTTCAACAAGCTGAATTAGGATAATGTGTTTTATAGTGATGTGCCCGACTAGCCCAACAAGGTTTTGGTGCTCATTTTACGGGCTATAAAAATAAGAAAATGATATATTATTAATTGCAAAAATACTCATTAAATAATGATAAAGTATAATTATTCTTTAAATAGAGGTTTTTATAACAATATTAAAATTATTTCAAAAAATTTATACAGAATAAAATGAATTTTGTGATAATATAAACATTTGAAATATATTATATGAGTATACATTTCTATCATAATAAAGTACCATAAGTGTCGTTTTCTTCTAATGAATTGAAAAGATATTTTTTGATGAAAAGTTCATGTTTATTTAAATTACTAATGATATATTGTAACTATCTACTAGGTATAATTTATAAAAATAAATATTTTAACATTGTAAATATGTACAATAAAATTATCTAATGCTTTGTCACCTTATTTTGTCTTTTAAAAATTTAGAGAGTGTTATAATGATAGTTATTAGAACCCAATGATGTATCTTAACAAGATTTATCTAATAAGTTATTGATCTTTAACTTTGAAATTTGAATACACAAACTAAAAGTTACAAATAATTGATACCTATAATTTCGCAGTACAATCGACTACTAGTAGTAGAATTGCTGCAACCAGTAAAATAATTTATAATAATCTTTATCTACTAATGAAAAGGGAATGTCATCAAACATTTTTTCACAAAAAGCACCCCTGCAATAAAAAAAAATAAGCATATTATTTTAATAAAATATCCTGAATTACTAAATAACTTTTCAAAGAGCATTTCATTGCCCGGTAAAAGAACTCGAAAATCATAAACGGCAGCGCCGTAAAAAAGGAGAAAAAGCAAGTTCAAAAGACCGGCGCGCGATCGCATCGTCGGAAAAGGTATATTTCTTTTGGCGTCGGTGAAAAATTGAAAAAAAAAGCCCGGCGCGAGAGAAAAAGGAGCGCGCCAGAAAGAGCAAAAAAAAAAGAAAAAAAACGAGAAAGAGAGAGGAACTGCGACGTCGAGTCTGTCGTTATCGCGCCCCACCCCCGCTCGGCCTTACACTATATACCCACCCCCGCGTGTAAACGCCGGCCAAGCTTTTTCAGCCGCAAAATCCCCCGAACACGCGCGCGCATATTTTCCATTTGCCACGCCTCGGCCGGCTGATTTTATTAAAAGCGCCGGAGCTTTTTTTCCCCCTGCGAATATAAACGCGAAGGCTGCGCCACTATTGGCTGGCATTTGCTATTTATTACCGGACTCTGTCTCCGACTATTGATAGTTTAATATTAATTAAGGCGTGGCGTAAAGCTATTCTTCCATTCGTATGAAATAAAGAGAGCTGCTTATCTTATCGTAACTTTTTCCACCAACAACGCGGCGCTCTAGTCACAACCGGAAAGCAAAACTGAAGCACTCCCACGCTTATTACCTCGCGACAGTAGGGACGAATAAATTCATCACGTCCCCGCCGGCGCGAAGAGCAAATAGCGCTTAGCGCGTCGCTGGCAAGAAGTATACGCGCACGAAACTCAGCCAGGAGAAAATTAGCGCGCGAGACGTCCTAAACAAAGCCAAGTAGCTATACAAGCCTGGCGACGCTTCATCGCGACACGCGGAGAAACAAAACCATCCTCGCCTACATATATACGCAGCAAGCTCTCTCTCTCAGCCTCGAGAAAGGCGGAGAGAGCGAGAGCTTAAAGAGCGTAATGAGGAAAATATCCGAGCGTTTAAGGCGCGCAGGGCACACGCTCGCTTCGTATATAATTTCGATGACAAGCGCTCGCTATCTCAGGCGCTCTCCGGGGGGGTACACCCCCTAGTTTCTGGCACGTGGAGGAGCCGGCGCGCGAGAGCAGTGATTGTATTAATTCACCCTCACTCTCTCTCTTGGCGTCGATGTGCTACTGCTGCTGCTGCTTCTGCTCCCTAGTCGGAAGGAGAGCGCGACTTCCGAGGACAAACGAAGCGTGAGCGTCGCGTATAATGAAGCGAGACCGTTCGTTTTCTCGCCGCGCTCACGGCCATATATATGTATATAAGGAGCAAGAGAGAGAGAGAGAGCTTGGCAAGAGAGGGATTCGCTCTCTCGTTTCTCTTGCTCGCAGTTCCTTCCTCGTGCTCCTCCTAAATTTAGACACTGCATATATTATGAGAGAAGGAGCGTTACGACGCGCCTGCTCGTTTTCGCGCGCGCGCTCACCTCGCGTATAGCCCCCCCTATAATACTACGACTCTCTGGCAGCGACTTATTCTTACGCAAGAGCGAGCGAGCAGTTTTGCCGGTCTGCAGGCGCGCGTGGAGAGAGAGAGAGAGAGTAAGTTGAGCTTGACGCGATGGAATTTCCGTTGGCCTTTTCGCCTCTCTGTCTTGGCTTTTTTGGGACGATTTTTCGCTCCTTATAGAGGGCCGGATTTTCAGCTTTTTATGAGAAGCGAGGAGAGACTGGCTTTTTTTTTACGGTGGGTTAGTTATGCGCAGAGTTTATTGTTGAGCGGCTTGAATAATTCATTATCCGGGATTCTGGAAGATTTTTCTGGGATTTTGAATGGCTTTCGGGTCAGCTTTTTTACATTTTTATTTTTGAGCTGGGGATGTAATATACCTCTGACTTAGTACATTGGATTCGCGTAGAAAATAAAGCCACAATTTAAAGATAAGATTATATAACAATATTTTTAGATTTAAACATAATATTTAATAATAATTAGATGGTTCATATAATGAAAATGCACGGATAAGAAATTTCTTAACGGCAAATTATACTGCGCATTATGAAATTCTTTAAATGTTTAAAAATCTCTGATCGAACTTGGACTATAAAACATTTTAATTTCAAACATTAATCCATCACTTATTACAAACAATCATTCAATTAGCCAACAGCTTGTATAAATTATTTTCCAACCACTTAACCAGATATACTCCATTCAATCCGTAACCGGAAAAAGCCCCTATCAAGGCCCCCCTACCGCCCCCTACGGCAAAACAGCGCTCGGCCATATGTCGAAAGCCAGCGTCTCGCCCGATAAAATCCCGCGCTCAGCCAATCTCCTCAGCGCAGAACCTCCCCGTGCTCGGCCATAAAATCCCAATGAAACGAACAACAGGCCGCACTTAATCATCTCGCTCGGCGCGTATCCGCATTAATCTCCGAAAAACAGTTGAGCCGCGGACACGCATTTAAAAGCCCCTTAACAGCCCCCCCTGAGAAACTTAGCTCGACGCTTCTTTGCCGGCGCCTTCTACTATATATAAGCGCACAGCCACCAAGAGAGAGAGAGAGAGAGGTTTAACGATATTTCACGCCCGGGCTTTCCTCGGCGTGGCGCATTACCCGAGGCAGTCTTGCAGACTCGAGATAAGCGCCGACTTCTCCCTGTATATATACTCGCGGGGGTGGTAAAGACGAGGAGAAGCCGCGAAGCGACTCGCCTCTTGTCGCGGAGAGTGAGAGAGCTAGTCTTCTGCGAGCAACTAATATCTGCTTATCCGGATTTCGCATCCGCTTCTGTCACCTCCCCCCTCTTTGAGCGCTTCGAGGTGATAGAACGGTTAGCCATTCGTCTTGCGATCCGTGATTTATACGAGCCGAGAGGTGCTTCGTCTTTTTTCCGGCCTTTCACTGCTTTATTTTTTTCTCGTTTTCCAAGTTTGCGATGGATTTTCGTGATGAATTCTTGCTGAGGGTTTGAGGTTAGGTTCAAGGCGAACGAGCTTATTGACGTGACAAGTGGCTCGTAATAATTTTCTAACGGTATCAAATAATAGAAATCGAATATCTGGAAGTTTATGGTTATTAAAAGAAAAACGATGGATTACTGGAAGAAGCATACGAAAGGAGAGAGAGAGAGTTTAGCGAGCAATTAGCGAGCGTTTAAGCGCACGTGTTCCGCGTGCCAGGCAGTCTAATCCTCGTACGCGCGCGCCCTCGCTTTGCCTCGCCGCAGGGTGCCGATTCTTCGTGCGTACTAATTAAGAGGACAGATCCGTGGGGATTGAGTATATGGCGACCCTAAACGAGTATATCGCTGCTTTGGTTTATCTTGTCGCTGTGAGTGTATACGAGCGCCTCGAGAAGTGATCAGCTGAAAAGTGAAAATGTAAGCTAGTTCCTGATAGGAACATATACGTATCTTGATAGAGATTTTTTTCGCTTGTTAATTGTAATTTAAATTTAAGTTTTTTTGAATATTTTATTAGTAGATTAAAATGATATATTCTCTTTTATGGAGTTGTATATAATAAATGAAAATAAATTTTTTACCTTTTTTCTAGGTAGAGTAAAAATAAATATGTTTGAGTCGCCACAGTAGTTCAAACAATATTTTCTTAACGATGCTATAAAAATTTGCAACAAACAATGCTCGTTAATGATAGATGAACAGATTATCGCCGTTATGTAAATACTTATCGTAACTAAGCAGTAATAAGCACTGAATGTCAAAACGAAATAAAATGACAAAATTACAATTTTTCTGTTTACAATATTTCTGCTTCTTTCATAAATAGAGCACTGAATTGTGGAAAAACTTTCAAGAAATTATTATTTTAGAAATCATTTTGAAATTATCGGAAATGAAGCTAAGCGTCGACTGCTTGTAAAGATAGCACATCTGAGCTCCTCTAAAGTAGCAAAGTGTAGTTTAATAATATTAAATAATATGACATTCTAAATTATTAAATATTTTATTTAACTTTATACAAAATATTATATACTTTATCAAAAACGACGCGACAAGAAAGTTACCTTACCTTATTTACGCAGCTTTTACTTAGTCCCTCTCCGATGTGTTTCATTTTAGATTATGTAAATAAGTATTAAAAAATTGTAAATAATGGTTAGCAATAATATTATTTTAATATGAATATATTTCTATTATGGATAAAACGTAAAGCTGTGGTGCAAATGAGTTATAAAAAATTTGCTAATTTATATTAGCAAATTATCAATTAAATTAAATTAGCAATTTTATTATTATGAATAGTTTGATACTTCTGACTTTTTACGGTATAATATCGAAGTAAGTTTATAATGAGAGTCAAGGTGGTTTCATAAAGATTCTTCTAAATTGAAGTTTTAGTAAATTGAATTTTTAGGAGATATGTTGATTTAAAAGACATATCACTAACAGTTCTTGTAAGTATACTTTTTACACATTTTTCTTCTGTCAACAAAAAATAGTATTTTCGAATGATTCATTTCTTTAGAAGATCAGCGTAGTGTATCAACTGAAATACATGCCGACGTTGCGCAGGAAGAAGGAAACATTTTAACAAACCCAGCTAATCAAATCTAACAAAGCCCACGACTACCACTCGTTCTCAACCTTACTAAAAACCCAACCTACCTCTTCCCTCTACAATCACAAAACAAAACCTCGCTCTTCCACCCACCCCCTGCCAACAATCCATCCATCCTCAGCCACGCTTCTATTTCTAACTCATCGAAATAATTATCGCTCGCTTCTGCTCACAGGGCGTAAAGGGGGACAGCTTTCCGTCTCCGTAGTGTAAGGGCCGCACAGAGAGGCAGACGAAGCAAAGCGCAGAGGAACGCGCCGAGCTGGGGCTTGCTGGCTGTGTGTATCGTCGGAAGGGCGTATACACGTTAATGAGCGCAGCCACCTTGAACTGGCGAGCGCGGATGAGCGAGCAGACTGAGAAAGGCGCGGGGAGAAGGATACAAAGAGATGGACTCCGCGCCAGACGGAGGAAAGAAGAGTGGATGTGTATGTATAGGAAAAAGACACTGATGTCGCAGTCCGCGGATGGAGAACGAGAGGAAGAAGTTTCGCGCATGATTTGAGACTGTTGGGGACGAATGGGAGAGAGATACGGCTGATGAGAGATTGGGTATGGGTTGACAGATTTGTATCTTTCGGAAATCCTGTTTGTAATCGCTCGGGATGTGAGCTTGTTGGAAGGATGAGTATAATTGCTTGGATTACAATGGAGGTGAGCTCCGTCGTTACCGGCAATTGGTTAATGATGACAGGATCGCAGTAATTTTACAGATCGGATTTGAAACTCGCCAATTTTTATGAATATATTTAGTACTTGAATGAAAGACATATCAGTGCAGAAATCGTCTGATTGTTCATTATAAGTATCTATCTTATAAATACTTACAGAAACTAAAGACAATATCGTCTATTTACGTTATCACATCAACGTCACAAAACTCAATGAAATCGCTCCTTACCTTCCACAAACCAGAACGAACCTTTCCAATCTTTTCACTTTTCTGTAAATCTGTCGCCCTTTAGCTCGGCCGTCCCTCCGCTGTGTTGGCGTCCACGCCACTTTGGCTCCCTTAGCGCTCGACAAGAGGGCCACGTGGACGCGTCTCTCTTCCTCCCTAATTCCGTGTGCGCGATAAGCCCACGAAGAGAGCCGGTGCGCCTCGCTGATCTGACACGATTACGCTCCCACGTGTCCGTATGCACGCGGCTGTATGTGCGCGCTGACGCTCTTTATACCTAGCCGGCCCGTTCTCTTTGGTAAATTTTTTTTTTCGCCCAGGCAAATACTCGCGTTATCTAAATATTTTGGTGACGAGCGTTTGTCCGGATTTTTTGGAAAAGCTGTTTGAGGTTTTAAAAGAGTTTGGGAATAGTTTTAGGGTTTTTATTTTAGAAAATATGTGTTTTTTTAATTGTTGATCTAGATTTAATAGTTTTTTATACAAATATACAGTATAAATAAATATATGTTTCTCAGTCTGAACTGAATTTATTAAAAACGGTCGACAGCAGAGTAAATGGTAATTATTTATAACAGAATAAAAATTTGAGCATTAACAGTTGCTTATTCCTAAATCATATTTTCTTTCGTTTTATTTTTAATTTTATAAAATTTTTGATTTTTTATTATAGCCATTTATTATAAATTTTTATTTAATTTAACTATATATTTAAAAAATTCGCGCGAAAGCTTTAAATTCCAATAAAGTTATATTCTGCGGTGCATATATCTTGCATTCAGCTAATACATGAAATCCTGGGAATGAATGCAAATCTAATTTAGTTGCTGGAATAAAAATTTCATCTTTTCCATATTTTCCCTGCATAATGATGAATAAAAATATAAATAATAATAATAATAACAATAATAATAAATATATCTATAAAAAATTAGTGTGCCTTTTTCGGTGGACATTCGTCGACTATACCTATGTCTTGAAATATGGAACCATAAAAATTTTCTTTTATATTATCATCACATAGATTCATGTCGATAGATATTCCAGTTGGAACATTATATTGACCAAATGCTTGTGCCCATACATTTATTCTTACCTTTAATTTAAATCAAACATTAAAATTAGTTTTAAAACTCTTTGCCAATTATTATAAAGATCTGAAATATTTAAGGTGGTTCTTTATCGCTAAAACTGACCTGTCTGAATAAATATACATAATCTAGTTACTTGGATTGAACATAGTAGCTGACCATACGTAAAAGTAGACTATCGTAGATTGTAGAAAAATAAATTTTAACAAAAAACATTAAGTTATTGCAGGTTTCAACCTTGCATGACTTTTTTATTTATTAGTATCGAATTTACTATTAAAAAAACTACAGATAGTTAACCTTTATGAACTTGATTAACAATATCAGGTTCAAGTAAAGTTGAATCTTATTCTTTTTAGCAGGTTAATTTTAACGACTGAATCATCTTTGGAAAAGAAAATATTCTCACGAAAAGTCCATCTGGTACATCACTGATTATGTCAGCTAGAATCATTATAGTATTGATTGTATCAATTTTATAATTAACCAAAATGGCAAAAGTATCTTTATCAAAGTAAGACCCATTGATAAAGTTAACAATTACGTCTTCAACCTCAATCGTAACAGGTTCCTAAAATTAAAAATTATTTGACGTACTGTAGTTATTCTTAAATTGTGTTCATGTAACAGGCATTTAACTTTTCATTTTTAAAATATGATTATAATTTTTCATTGGAAAAAATGATGCTGTTTCAAAGGCTATATCTTTTATTATGTGCAGCTACCTTTATTTTCATCTTATAAAAAGTTAGATGATATAGATAGTAAAGAATGGAAGTCCAGAGATAGTTTTTCCCTGCAGCGTTAGTAAGTAATCGATATGCGAAGAAGCACAAAAAGGATACATATATTTAAATTGACTCATTTAAAATAAATGTTAGTCAATGTAAATTTTAAGAATTAAATTAAATAATATTATTGTCAAAAATATTATTATGAGCGATTATGAATCTAAAGAACTAAACATTAAATATTATCAATTAAAACTTTTGTCATTGAAGGTATACACTTCTAGATTAAAAAAAAAAGTTATTTTTACTAACTAAAAAATTATTTGATAATCAAAAATGTTAAGTATTTATGAAATGCATACTACTTACATCACCTTTCACACAACTGTTTTGTAAATAACAAAGAGTTAATAAAATTAACAAATAAAAGATAAACTTATAGTAAATCATGTTTTTCACGAATTTATATTATTATAAATCTTTTAGTTTATTTAAAAAACTTTAAATAATTTATATAAAACACAGAATGAAAAAAAAATGCCAAATTCCTAGTTGGAGTTTTGTACAAGTCAGCAAGTGCATGCACTTCAAACAACGAGTTTGCTTTATTCCATCATTAGTAGCTATTGTTGGTATCACGATTTTATTAGAACCGATAAAATAGTATTGATAAGTGGTATTATAGCATGGTAGATTATTAAGTGCTGATTATTTTCTTTACTATTTTAATTTTCATATCGTAAACAAAATTTGATTTTACTATTCAATGAATCAATGGTTACATAACAGAACGATTTATACTTCTGTATGCCATACAACATCGGATCACAGATTTAGCTCAAACATTGAGACATGCTTTTAGATAGCAAATAATAAGCAAAGCATTGGGAAACTCCAGTTAAAAACTGTTTTAGGAAAGTATAAGTATGATTAATATAACATATAGTAATTATAAATTATAGAAAATTTCTAAATTTAATTTAATAAAACGAAATTACAAAAGGATAAACGAGCTATTATTTGATGTTAGAAATAAGAAATAAATAACTATGTCCAACGTTACCTCATAGTACCCATAGTGCACTAGGAGTATTTCTAGTCTCCAGAGCCGATGCTCTGGTTTTCTGATTTTCATAAAACTTTTGGAGTTCTCTTTCGGTACTAAATGATGTAAGTAATGTAGTATGTCGGAGGCTTCTATTCGTAAAAAAATGATTAGTAATATTATACGTTTTTCTAAAGATCAATAAGTTAAAACGCGTAGCTATATTAGTTCCTATAAAATATTCAAATAATTTGTATTTTTCTGTGAAAAATATTGACAGTAGACTCTTGATTTCCTGAAACACGCCTTAACAATTTCAAATCCAAATATTTAACGGAAGTTTTACGCAATTTACAAAAGAAAAATTTATATTACTTGACTACGTCACTACGATACCGTCGATGCCATATGTTTTCGAATCTAGCTATCTTCATTCTATTAACACAGTAAAGAAAGCGAACACACATTTTTTATTTCTCTTATCTGTAATTATCTTCAAGATCTGCTTTTCACAAAAACGAATATTCCTACGAAACTATTTAACTTTATTTTTCTTTTCTTACGTCTAATAGTAGAATTAACAAAGTTAACTACTACAATATGCCACACTTAAAATCAAGAAAGCGATAAGGAAATAGTCGTATATAAGAAGCGTTGATTTCAAAATTAGCTTAATTTCTCTTAAGATATCGAACTAACAACATGAATTCTCTTTTAACAGTAGTTTTTTGCGCGCTGTACTTTGTTGCAGCTACCGAGGCTTGTAAGTATATAAACATATTCTTTGTTAGTAGAAATTAATTAAATATTTGAAATTAGTATACTACAACAATTTATCTTTGTTATCCAGATGTAATTTGTGGTACTGGCGAATTGCGTGATACGGAATGCACGAGTATAAGGCAGTGTAAGCCAATCATCGAGCAACTTAAGGAGGTGCAGTCAAAAAGTAAAGATGAACGTTTTCTATTTGGAGCTCACCTTTTAAAGGATTTAAGGTGCGACCGTGGAAGTAAAAATGATGAAAATATGAAAGTTTGTTGTCCTATAAACAAACCTAACAAGCAGAACCTTTTTCGCTGTGGAGCAATGGTTGAAAACAGAGTATTTTTCGTTGATGGACTTGCCGAAGCGTATGACTACGAGTGGCTAGCACTTTTGGAATACAGTACTCGTGAGTAAATCTTTATTTATTAACAAAACTTACACAAGAATAAAACACATTTTTATTCAAACATTTCATAGTGTTCATTGTAAAAAACTAAAGGGAATTTAAAAAACTTAAGCATACTAAAAATAATCATAAATCAGTTAAAGAAAAATTAATGTAACAATTTAAAACAAAAACTAAAAATACTTACATTAGTTAGCCAAAATGTTAGCAAATTAAAATCTTTCCATACTTTTTTTTACTTTCTATCCTTAGAAAGATATTTATAGTATAAATGTATCTAAAATCTCATTTTTAATTCTGTAAAACATTTTTTGTCACATTATCATTATTATTGTTGATTAAAAAAATAAAGCATTAACGAGATGTCTTCTTTTTTTTTAAATTAATATCTTCTGAAAACATTTGATTATCAATTAACTTACTAAGATTTTCCCAACTAATGAAAAAATCTTTTTTATTCAACAGCCAAAGGTAGTAAAGTTGTTTGCAGTGGCGTGCTTATAAGCGATCGCCACGTTCTGACTGCTGCTTCCTGTCTCGATAAAAACTACAACGTAACCAGTGTTCGCCTGGGAGAGTACGACCTTGCAACAGAGGATGACTACTTTTCAAATGAGCCCTTGAAGAGACACGTGTCCATTGGCATCACTGATAAAAGGGTGCACGAGAACTATGATTTCTTTCGTAGTGATTTTAAAACGGATCTGGCTGACATCGCGATTTTAAAACTGGCTCGATCAGTCTCGACCCAACCTATTTGCTTACCGTCGAGCGATGGCCCAGCACCACAGTTCGAGGCGATTGGTTGGGGAGCTTCGCCATATGGCAGAGGACCGAGGTTTCTGCAGAAAAGTGGTGTCAAAATGAATAGTACCGAATGTCCAAAACATCGTAGAGAAAATACAATATGCGCAAAACCGCGTAATCCGGAGTACGCTTGCGTTGTTGATGTCGGCGGGCCTTTGATGCGAAGAGATACTAGTCGTCCTGATTATGCTTACATCGTAGCAGGTATCCACACTCCTGATATAACAAATCATTGTAAGGCGACGGTTAAAACTTACACGAGTGTGTTCAAGTACATAGATTGGATAAACCAGAATATGCAATAAGTAAACCGTTATACTTTTTCTAAATTGTTCATTTCTGTTTCACGATATTATTGCGTGGTAACAACAGAACATCTACAGATCATATGATGGCTTTAATAACAGTATTATTTTTGTTATACTCCCATGTAAATAAACCAAAGCCCTCGTATATGTTTATAGACAAACCCTTAAACTAATTTAAATAACATTATTATTTATTATAAATGATATTTTTAGAATTTATTATATACATAGATATAAATATATATTTTGAAACCAACAATTACTGCAATTTATTAATTTAAAACCTTTATTACCTCTAAAAAATTTATTTGTATTGATAGTCACAATTTATAAGATTCTGACAATCTGTTATTCAAGTGTATTCTTGGATATATATCCTACAACATAAAATGTATACTATATAGTATATTATACTTAAAATTATGAAAACTATCAGTGCTTCATAATTTTTTTTACCTTTAGTTTGATCATACTTTTGCCCAAGAATATGTATAAATTTGATCAAAACAATCTGAAAATAATCTTTAGAATAAAATTTTATTAAAATTTTAAACTATTTTCATGGAGCGAGGAACATCTTTTGTTATATTTGTTTTCGATAAGTATAAATCATAAAGTTCAAAGATAAAATTAAAAAATTTTATTTATTTATGGTAGGAAGTATTTCCTACCTTCAAATGCAAACAATAGTTGTGGAAGTAAACTTTCTAAAATAGTACATTACATACCTACGGAGAAAAAATAAAGAATGCTCCAGATCGCATGTACTTAAATTATGGATAAACGTGATGATACTTTCCAAGCTTTCATTGATGGACAATTGCAGATATTTAACGGGTTTCTATAATCTTAATAAAAAAAACTTTTTCTACCTTAAATATACAACAAATTTTACAATTTAGCCTATTCACAACTTCAAAAAGTCTGGTCTAACGCTTGAAAGCCTCTTCTGAACTCTTGTTTTAATGTATAATGTTACGTATAAAAAATTGAAAATATTATGAATTTTGATATTTTTGTGAATTTTACATATATAACACACGTAACATTCATTTGAACTTATCTTTAATAAAATTCCAGAATTATTATATTGCGAGGATGGATGTATTAAATATATTTTCAAATTTTCAAGATGATCCATTAAAAATTGACTTAGAAATCCCGCGGCAATCACCAAAATACATTATTACAAGAGTTCGACTTCGAAGAATCTTTTAAGCATTAACCCAGACTTTTTGAAGTTGTGAATAGTCCAAATTGTAAAATTTAATGTCTATTTAAGATTGGAAAAGTTTCTTTAATTAAGATTATAGATAAAAAATTTAAGTCGATATTTAAATTTAATTTTTTTCCAAGTTTGAACCGAGTCCTAAGCCCTTGGGGTTTCAAATACCCCATAAGATGATAAAATCGTCAATGTGAAAGCATGCACGCAACATGAAAATTTAATGAAATGGTTTCAAATTAAGGCATATTTTTCATATAAATTTGACACATATACAGTATTCATTATCTTTAAATCTGTTTTTGTGATCATTACAAACAGAATATTTAAAAAATAACATACGTTTTGAGTAGAATCATAATAATATTTTAGTAGGGAGTTATGTGGATTGTCTGAACATGTGTCTTCATTTTTAGATTTAAAGCAATATTCTGTAAAATTTTGCTTAGTTTTTCAAACAAAGGACTTACGCGTGTGTTAAATACCGGCAGGGCTTTCAAAATAGTCGTTGACACATAGAAGAATACAGATTAAAAGAATAAGCTGTAACAGTATTATTGTCTTCTGCAACAGGTGAAATTTCTAATAAGAGAAGTATAGTCCATTAACTCATTAATATATATAGTATTAGAAGTTTAAGCATCTATAATAGTATTAATATAAATTTAAATAACGTCTGGAAATAACATAATTTATTATTAATCTTAATACGTAGAGAAAAGCTTTTTAATAAGAATTCTTACTCCGATTACTTCAGATTTATCAGGTATTTGAATCGAGTAACAGCCTGTAAAAATAACGAACCCTCTTCCTTTCTATTTAAACAAACAAGCATTTCGAATTAATTAATTTAACTTTTAGAGGATGGGAAAGCCACTATAATGGCTTGACCCATGAGTTGAGCTACATGTATGCTTCCATATCAAATACTTATTTCACGTCTTTTCTTAAACAAATCGCTAATTCTAAATCCCCGTCGTCTAAAGGGTAACGAAGATAAATTTGTGATGATTGTAAAACGAAAGAAGTTTTATACAGTATTTTCGAGTAAAAAGATTATGATTTAATTGGCCACGTTTTAGTGACTTATATTTTTAAACTTAATAAAATCGAATATAAACTAATTCCGGTTATTAATTTTCAGTACTAAAAAAGTTAAATAAAAAATTTCCTTTTAGAGAATATTTTTCAGTTTTATTCTTTATTTAGAAGTTGTTTTTAGGAATTGCTTTATTTACTTTAAAAATTCGCTGCTTAGAACAATACTGTTCCGCATTTTCGGACGCTAAGCCCCTCCTTGGATCCGGTCGTTCAAATTACTTATTTAAATAAAAATATATGAAAAAAAATTAATATAAATATTGACAGTAGATTTGTCATGTCTTCACTTAATAGAAAACATTTCAACAAAACTAAGAATTTTATTTAAGTCTTTGTTAAGTCAGAAAAAATTTACATTGCTTGATTACGTCATTACGACACTGTCAGTGACATCTGTTTTCGTATTTTATTATCTTAATCCTATTGAAGCAGTACAAATGCTTAATTTTAAAATAATGAATATCCGATGAAGACTATTGAACTAATTTTCATAAGAAAATTCATCATCGCATGAAACAGCTATTCAAACGATGTGTGTAAATATTCTCGACCAATGAATTCAGCGAGTATTGTTCTAAAAAGATGGTACCATCGCATTTTTAAGGAAAGGAATTAAAAATGAATGAATTAATTTTTTTTATTTAGTAAATCGTACTTAATAATGTATGAATGAATGACTAGGCACCTGTTTTAACTAACTAAAAGGTATTATTCATGAATGCATTAAATTTAAACGAAGATATTAAGCTATTTATCACTCAAGCATTTTGTTCATTTGGATCTTTACATTAAAAACTCTGATAGAGTGTTCTACTTTTAAGCTAATTTTAGTTGCTTATTGACAATGTACGTTCTGACAAACATTTTATGTTCTTCAATTTATATGAATGTTGACAATACACTTGTCATTTCTTGACACATTATTAAGCAATTTTCAGAACTAAGTATTTGGTTCTATGCGATTTACCAAGTAATGGTTGAAATAAAGAAAATTTTCGCTTAAATATGTCATTACAATATTATTATTTCAAAATTGCTAAAACAAATTTATAATTATTACAATATTATTACAACATTATTATAATATTATTACGATATTTTTACAATATTGCTAGAATATTAACACAATATTGACACAATATTGTTACAATATTAATGCAATATTGTTACAATATTTCTACAATATTTCTACAATGTTGCTACAATACTAACGGAATATTGGCACAATATGAACGCAATAGTAAAGGAACATTTTGTAAAATTCTGTTATAGATTTGTAAAATATTGCTCAGGCAAACAGTTGTTGCAATAATTGTGCAATACTGTTACATTGATAGTATTACCTTAATATTAATTATACAGTAATCAGTACAATATTACTAAAAGATTAGTATATCTTTGAGTGTTAAAACAGTATTGGAAAATTGTAAATAGATAAACTACTCTACGATATATACTATTTTGCTAAATGAAGGGGGGAGGGATATTTTTCAGAATGATGAATTTCCAGGTGGGTATTTCATATGACATTTAAAATCTGGAACTCAAAACTGTCATATATTCATAATATTTTTACCTAAGAGTAACAAAATAAAAAGACTAATCTAGAAGCATTTTCCTTTATTATTTGGTGCTAAAAGACATCCAGAAGTATTATAATTATGCATGACTTAGAGGCAGAAATTTCTGCTTTTAAGTAACATATTTATAAAGATATATTACCATTAGAATATGTAAAATTCAAATTCATTTAAACAAAAACTTTACAAGAATTAATATAATAATTAACATATCGTAAAACAGTTTCGTGAGTCAGTCGGTCTGTTGTATAAATAATTAACCAAATTCTCTTCTGAAAAAAAATGTATTCAAACTACAAAATCTTTTACCAAACGATCGCTGCGCATAAAAGTAATTTCAACACCGTACGCGACGACCCGACTCCAAATAATTACCTTCAAAAACCACGTCCCATTCATCCAATAAGCCAACCACCGAATCCTTGCACAACACCGCGCCTCGGAAGCCCAAGAAAAATCCGTCTCCTTAAACGTACACACAGCCCCGTTTCTTTTTAGCAGTGCGCCTGCTTGGAAAAGCCGAGCGCCGCGTCAGTTCACGGACGATTTAGCCGCGGAAAATCCGGCAGCCGACGATTAGCCGATACTTAAGGCGCGCGCCAGCTAATTTCATGGGCAGCGATCCCCTAAAGCATCGCGCGCGGCTTCACAGAGACGTCCTCGCGCTGTGCGACTTAGGCTGCCGTCGAACCGCGACGACCGCTCCTCGTCTCGAGGGATTTAACGCCTCGCGGAACTTTGGCTCGCTCAATGGCTTTCCGCGTGCCTCGGATTCTTTTCGCAGTGGGGCCGTGGGATGGAGGAAGGGGGGTGACCTGGTTATTATGAATGTTTGAAGTAAAGATTTTGAAAGTGGTGGGGAGGGTTGGGTAAGGGTTGAAATTATTGTTATTGGTAGGTAGGTAATTGAATAGATACTAATTGAGATCTAACAGAGCTGCATTGTTAGTGATTTAATTGTGATGGTTGATTAAGTTCTAGTTGGATCGTATGAATCTCTAAACTAGGTCAAATTAATTGAATTAGTACTAAATAAAGTTTCAAAACGCATTTCTTATCTATATTTTCATTAGAGTATTCTAAATTACTTAAATAATACTAGTTCGCTTTAGCAGCTTATCCTACATAAAAACTAATAACTCGTACGAAAATGACAGAAAGTACATTGAGGTCAAAATGTTATAAAAGGTAAAGTTAAAAAAGGATTAATTTTTGTTGGACTCGAAAACATTCTAATTTTCAATCTGTCGTTTGTTTATAAAAATATAAATCAATAGTGGGCAAGTCTTCATAAGAAGAATCAAAATTGTATTAATATTTAATTAACTTTAAAATTTGACTTTAATTATTGTAAATATAAAAAATTTCTATCATGAAGGCGTAGGAAAAATTCTTAGGATATAGTTGTCGACAAGTAAGAAAATAAGTTTTCTAAATTAATTACTTGTATTAAAAATATATATTTGAATTTAATATATACACAATAAATAAGATAAATATAGTGTTGTTAACAACTAATAAATAATTTTATTGATATAAAATTATTAATCTGCCTACAAAAGCAGACGACTTTGGTTTATCTGTATGGTAATATAACAAACATAATACTATAATTGGAACAGTTATAAATTCTGTAGATATTCAGTTATTGTAACACACAAAACATGGATGAAACAACAAACTCGAAAATGTTCAACAATTTACTTAGTTCATATTTTCATGTATCCAATCTAAATACTTAAACACATTCGTATAAGTGAAGTCCTTGGCCTTGCAATGTTCACGGGTAGCAGGAGCATAGATCCCTGATACGACATAAGGTTCATTGATATGATTTTTCCTAGATTCTATTTGCATCAAAGGTCCGCCGACATCACTGACACAAGCATCCTTCGTCCAAAAGGACATCGGCTTTACGCATATGGTATTCTCATTGCGACTTTCATGGCATTCGGTGTCAACCATTTGCACCAAAGACTTCACCGGGAACCTTGGTTTTTCCTTACTATTGTACAGCGAAGTTCCCCAACCAACCGCGTCAAATTTCCTATCCGATCGGGCATCCTTCGTCGGCAAGCAAATAGGTTGAGTCGAGACTGGTCGAGCCAGTCGAAGGATCGCGATGTCCGCGAGGTCCGTTTTGATTTGTCTGGAGAGGAAAGAATAATTCTCAGGCACTTTTTTGTCAACGATGTCGATTGACTCGTATCGAGGTAGACGTTCGCCAAAGTAGGAGTCGGTCTTTGTTGCGAGGTTGAACTCGCGTAGTCGAACACTGGTTGCTTTGTAGTCTTTGTCGAGACAGGAGGCAGCAGTCAGGACGTGGCGATCGCTTATGAGCACGCCGCTGCAGAGGACTTGAATACCTTTTGCTGTTGAGTAAAAAAAGATATTTTTTATTGATGGTCAAAATTATAATGAGTTAATTGAAAAATAATTTAAGGTTTCTTTATTTTGGTAGGTAAAAATCTTATAGTTGATAGTAATTTTGGAAATTTTCCATTAAATTTTTAATTTAAATAAATGTTTATACTATATTTTTTTACTAAATAATAATAATATCAAAGTAATGAGAAAATGTTTAATTAAATTAGAAATTTGGATTAAAATAATGAGTCCTTGTTATTGTTTATAAACTTAAGCTTTTATAACATGTTTTTATGAAAAAAAAGTAAAAACGTAGTACGAATTTTAATTTAATAATATTTTGGCTAATTTTACTTACGAGTTTTGTATTCTAAAAGTGCCAGCCACTCATACCGATCTGGTTTAGTATTTCCATCAAAGGGAAGATCTCTGCTTAGAGCCATTTCTCCACATTTAACAGGTTTAATAGGCTTAAAAGGTTTTTGTTTATTCGATCGTTTTACGGGACATAAAACTTTAAAATTAAGCGAATTGTCGGTATCATCACCGCACTTTAACTTCTCAACTTCTCGTCTGAATGAATCAAGTTCATTGCTTTTCGTTGATACTAACTCCTTAAGGCGGGTAATTATTGGCTCACATTCTTGTATTTTTATACATCGCTTTTTATTTAATTTTCTGAGATTGCACTTCGCGTCTGTAATAAAAATAAATTGTAGAAATAACGAAATTCGAAATGTTTGGCAAATTAATTTATTTATACAAATAATAGATACTTATATAATATACTTACAAGTTTCGGTTGGTGCAAGGAAATACAGAGCGCAAAAGATTACTATTAAGACAGAATTCATGTTGTGGTTTTGGTAGCTTCAGAAAAAACTATGTCTATCTTGACATTTCCTCTTCTTATATACAACTATTTTCTTATCTCTTTCTTTATTTTTAATATGACATATTTTAGTAGATAATTTTGTTAATTCGATTATTATCTATAAGAAAAATAAAACAAAATTAAATAGATTTCTATGAATATTCATTTTTGTGAAAAATATAACTCTTACAAACAATTCTATAATAGATAAGAGAAATAAAAATACACGTGTTCGCTGTTTTCATTGCATGAATAGAGTAAAGATAGCATGATATAATACTGTACTATTGTGACGTAGTCAAGCTATGTAAACTTTTACTTGGAACCTTCCTTATTCTCAAGAACACAGGAACTTGTTTTTCCGCACTTAACTTTCAGTTTTCAGAAAACATCTTGACATCACAACTTGTTGTTTTACGACGAAGTGAAAGGGTGAGGATAGAAATCTACACAGAATATTATACGGGAACTCAAAAATTATAATGTAAATATTCATTAGA
>UELX01003309.1:0-24309 GCA_900480035.1 Eupelmus urozonus | reverse complement strand
CCCCCTCTCTCTCCCTCTCTCTCTCTCTCTCTCTCTCTCTCTCCCTCTCTCTCTCTCTCTCTTTCTCTCTCTCGCTCGCTCTCGGCCTTAATTGAATTCGTTCGTAGCACAGATGACATTGACATGACGTGACGTTAATTGAGTTTCAACTCTACCTATAAGGTTTAACATGTAAGATAATTCAATTACATTATTTTGATTAAGTCTAAGTAAAAGAAAAAGCAGCAACATCCCAAGAGTGAATAGAATTGAAATTTTTCAGAGAATCGATAGGATTACAAATTAGCCAGAAAAAAAGAAATACAACATTCCGCAGAATATTGCTAATTCTTCATAATTCTTATTTGTGACAAAATAAATATAGGTCCTCAATCGAGTGCGACGAGCTCCCATCGGAAAAATGCGCTTGTATTCATAAGCACATTATCCATTGTGCTTTTACAATCTGTCCAGGGTAAAGCAGCTACCTTTTATCGAGGCTTATATTTTATTACGCACTACTTCATTTAAATTCTAATTTTAACAAGGATAATGGAAGCAAAAATAAAATAAAGTTTCTTAAATAACAGCTTACAAATATATTCGTAGCATTCAAAAGCCTGATTATTTATTAAATTATTATCATTTTGGGGTCGCAATTAGCAATTTAAATTACATTTCGCAATTTGATTTGATTTATTCTGCGAGAAACAAATTTGAAAAGTTGAGTATTGATTAACATGGCAATTACGTTTTAATTATACCGTTTGTGGTTTAATAGATGAAATATAATAATGTTATGTCCTTCATTCCTTTTTTATTAACGTTTATATAATACTGAATTTATTGATGTTTTCAATTTAACAGCAAGAATTTGCGGACTAAATTTAATTCTGCATGTAAAAATTATCATTTGAATAATGCGCGAAAACTTATACCGACGAAACAAAGAGTGATGCAATGAGTTTTTCAGCAGGCATACTTTCCTTAATATATGACAATTAGCAAATAACAACGTGCTCAAGTCGATTCTAAACGTAGATAAAAGTGAGCTAAAGTACAAAAAATACGGTAGCACTAAAGAATGCTTAAAGATAGATACGTATAGTATTCGCCACATATCTTTATTTAGTTTAATTTTTTGGAACTTTCTTCGATTACAAATCAATTTCTTCATTTTACTAAGCTCTAAAAAGTTTAAATTTTTTCAACATTTTCTATGTATTTGATGAAAATTATATGTAAGTATTTCCGTATTTGATGAAAAGGAATTCGTTATGGAAATTTTACGTCTATTTGACGAAAAAAAATTGTTCTTTAAATGCTCTTATTGTATACTTATATTACGAAAATTTTACATCAATTTTAATGAATTACGAAATATATTTAACTATATGTATAAATAAATTATAATTTTTACCATGCTATAATAGCTTTATTATGAATGTAATTGGATTTCTTTAAACTTTATCATATTAATGTAAAGTATACCTTTTCTTTGAAAGAATCTGTGTATTTTTAGTTAAATGCATTTATATCTTCAAATTTATTAAAGTAGAAATTTGATGAAATTAATCATTTCAAATAAAGTAATTCTCTTCTAATTATATTTCTATTTGCATTTCATTTATGACTTTAATTTTAAAACATCTCGAAATACAGATTTACGGCCTTAACAAGAAATAAACCAAAAATATTGCTTCATCATTTGAGCTCTTTCTTAATTTATCCGTGAAAATGCAAATCCTTGATAATAAGAAACAATAGAGAGTTATTTACACTGAAAAAACTTTCACTTATTTCAACAAAAATTTATTTAACGTATAAACAAACTGAGTTTTAACACCATTAATTTGTATTTACGAATTTGTTATTCAGACAAATGAACTTTTTCTATTTGTGCTCACACCATTTACAATTCCTAGCGCATTTTTAATCAATCTATTTCGCATTTAACCCCCCCCCCCCCTCTCTTAGAATGGCTTCAAATCAGCAGCAGCAACTGGAAGAACAAAGGCGGAAACCATTCTTATCGTTCATCTTCTGGCAACCCTCTAGCCCCCCCTCTCCCGTCTCTCCTTGGCAGTCATTGCGTAGCGTCTTACGAAAAGCACGGAATTGGAGCACGGAAAGACGTCGACTTTCGTAACAAGATGCCCAACCAGGACGTAGAAAGTACTTTACCGCGAAAAACTTTCGCTTTGTAGTTATCAACAAAAATTTTGGCAGAGGTGATCGTGACATTGAAATTTCTGCACTACCTATAATACTAGCTATTATTTAATTGCTTCTAACCTCCTACAGTTATTTGTTAAATATCATTTTGACAAAGAAATAAGCAAATGTACTTATTAGATCCATAAATGTTTATATTTTTATATTTTTACGATGGATTAAATTTCTTTATTTCGGCAATCGGAGAGGGAATGCAGGAAATTAATTAAAATTTTGCACGAACAATTATACTTTAATGAAAACTGTGCTGGGACGGGTAATGGAGTTAGAAAATAAAAGATAAACTTTAATCAAAACCGAAATGTTATAATTAAAAATATTTCAACTGCAGAAGCTTAAAACATGTGTATGTACCAAGGGTATTTCAATATAAAATATTCAGTTCAGCTCAGAACGATCAATATCACGGAAATATTTTTAATTAAAAATTTTCAACTTTTTTGTGTTTTATTTTAATGAAAATTTTAATCGGAAATTGATGTATATTTCAAGAAAAAAGAAAACGTATTCACACGCACACACACATCGACACCCGTACGCGCACACATATGTGCATGCATAGAAATTTTCATCTAGAATTTTTAATATCCACATAACTCGATACTTTATCAATAAAATGTCAAAGTTAGCCTCAGCTGTCTTTATATTCACGAAACATAACATAATTTTATGCTCGAAGCATAATTGGTCACTCAAATAACAGAAGCTAGTTTTTGTATTCTTTAACTGGAGCATATAATAAGAAAATTGAATAAACTTGCTCGTGGTGGGAGAAGAAGGCTAATGCGCTTAGAAATGAAAGTTTATGAGTTATAGGCATATATAGACTTTATTTTTATTTTCTGAGAAACAAATAACCAACGTATAGGCGCAAATTAAAAAATTAATTAAATAATGTATAGATAAGACTTTTATTAGACACTCAAATATCAAAGATAATTGACAATTGATATAATTAGCATAATCGACCGCTTAAAATCCAATATCACAATGATGGCCATACGTATAGCTAAAAAATTATTAATAAAGTTAGTACGTTACTTTATTTAGTAAAAATTAGTATTGATTATCAATTGAGTAAAAGAAATTGTAGATCGAAACGAGGGGAAAAAAAATAAAATTACGGAAAAACAAATAGGGCTCATCATTTATTTAACTGCTTTCGTGGATAAGTTTATATAGTAAGCTAACGCTTTCAGATATAACTTAGCCGCAGAGGTACGACGCAACAAGATGTCCGGTGTAATTGAAGCCAGAACGCTCGTAGCGTTTTCGTAACGATTTGATGTGTACGCGTACATATATGTACGCGCGCGCGAATGTGCGAATGTATGATTGTGTGCGTCTATGAGAATGCGCAAGCGGGATTGTATCTATCTGCGCGCAATTCCTGAAAATTGTGTAGAATCCGTGTAAAATTCAAACTTTCAAGTCTTTCTTGATTCTTCATTACAATATATTACAATACATTAATATTAATCAATTGAGGAAAAAAGCAGTGAACATTCTTACTTTTTCTTGTTCTTGTTTGTACGGTCGAATATGCACGGTTTGAATCAATGATATCCTGTCGATGATTTATGCTCTGAATCAGAAATTGAAATAGTTTGTCATTATTAATCTAGTCAATAGTTCTTTCCTCATGATATTTAGTAGTTTCTTATATATCTTTTCAGCTATTTAAACAATTCGCGAAATATAACATGCAGCTAAGAATAATCAAATCTCGCAGATGATTACTACGTGGCTAAAAGTAATTTTTTCAACCTCATTTTCCCTCCTCAACGAATTAAAGTCATCAAAATTGTACATAACAGGAAATTTCATTAGAACACTGTCTTGTCGCGTTTGATCGATGAGCTCAATTGGCGCGCACTCAGTCTGACGCAAGCTGAAGTTAATTAATTTATTCGTGTTTAGCGGTTGCGACAACACAGTAACGGGCTTGAAACTTAACGAAATCGTGCCTCTCTCCTCCTTCTTTTCTCCACAAGTCCTACTCTCCTTTATTTAGCTTTTATCAGGTCTATTTTTCTAGGATAAATTCAGAGGATAAAGAACATTTTAAAGCATAAAGATGAAACTTGTGGTCTTTTATCATATTAAGATCTGAGCATAACCGAATAGATAAGATTTATAGCTATAATTTTTCTCCTTGATTTATGCACACGAGAACAATGCGTTTTATTGCAAACATTGTGAAATATTGATGTGAATTTACTGCTACAATATTCTATATTCATTTGCTATAGACAATAGCGTTACTGATATAGTATTTGTTTTCACATTTCTAGAACATGCAAATCTTCTATTATCATATTCAACGATAAGTAAAATAATAACCAGAAAACAACTTGAATATAATGTATATAACAATAAAAAAAAATGACTTGACTATAAAACTTATCAGTCATCACTTTAGCACACTGCAGTCACTTTCATCTCATTACTTAATAAAAAAATCATCAATTCAATCATTTTAATGTTGAAGGTCAAAAAGATAGCTAACAAAGCGTGAATTTAAACTAAATGCTACTTTATAGGACAATCTAAGTAATGTTTACACCAGCACGTAAAATTGTCTACCTTACTTGATAAATAAATATTATAAGTCGAATGCAGTAAAATTGCGCAAAAAACAATAAAGGCTCGTTCGTTTGTTGCAGAGAAGCGAGAACCTTGATCTTTCCTTGAACGTGCCGCAACAGCACCAGTCGTCGTACCACCACCACCATCACCATCACGGCTACAACATGGCCGAACAGGTACACTCATTCATTATACTACATGTCATATACACGCGCACTTTTACTTGCACTCTATCTGAATCTTGTCTGCCACATCTCTCTCTCTCTCTCTCTCTCTCTCTCTCTCTCTCTCTCTCTCTCTCTCTCTCTCTCTCACTCTCTTTCTATCTTTCAAACTCGTGCGTGTGTGCAATCTTTCCTATACCTTGTTTATACTTTTGGAATTCTTATTCTTACCATTTTTTCTTTCGATTTCTTGTTGAGCTCTTTCTTGTTTTCTTGCCCCTCTTTGCTTTTGCCGTAAAGAAGAAAGTACTAAAGTACTAAAATTAACAAAGAGATAATAACAGCTCTTTGTTAATTATTTACTAGCACAATTCTAGTTTTTATACCATCTCTCTTCAACTTTTTGCTCGACTCCTCTCGAATTTTTAACATCTGCTAGTTTACGAGAATGCATTTGTGAGGTCCCTCTTTGTATTTCCCTTTTGTGAGATATAACTTCGCGAGAGGGGAGTAAAAAAATCATTTAACAGTACCTTAATTTTCCGTTAATTTTTGTCATAAAAATTATCATTTAAGATATAAAATCAAATTTTAAGAACTTCATAAAAGTAGAATATAGGAAAATTATACAAAAAAAAAACAAATTACTTGACATTTTCAATAGTAAATTCATATTTATTCGTTTTATCGAAAAATGATCCTACATCCTAAAATCAGTTTTTTACCCCAATAATATGCCTAGTAATTTAAGAATAACCGATATTTTGCCTTCTAATTAAATAGACAAACTATCTTACTCCTTTCTGTGGGATATATTAAAAGGTCTCTCTAATTCACTATTACAAACAGTAATTTTTTTTTACACTGAGATAATTTTTAGGTACAAATTATAAGAAATCGCTATAATTTTTACCGTTTCACAACAATTTTTACCGTGAATCCCATAATTTTTGGGGGTGCTTGCTGCAACCCATACTAGATTTACCGTGATATTCTCTGTAATTTTTATGTATGCGTATTTATTAACGAGGAGAGGCCCAGGCCTCCAGATCACGGATTTTGCTCAAACTTTAGAATATGATTCCAAGTATCAAAGTATGAAGAAAACCAAAATTTTAGATTCTAACGATTAAAAAATTTCACAATATTAATATATTAGCTTTACTTTAAGAAATTATTAAAGTAAACGTTATTTTTCAAAGTTTTTTATTCGGTTATAGGAAAAACCTTGTATGAATCTGTAAATACATACAATATTAAAATAAAAAATACGAGTTTTCATGTGGTCTTCACAGAATTAGAATATTATTTTCCCATTAAAAGTTATAACAGTTTAGAGTTAGGTATAAAAACATAAATAAAATATGGGTAACATTGGAGCTGCAGTTTAAGTACATTTTCGTACCTACATAACTTTTGATGGGTGTAAAATATTTTAATTCTGTAAAAACTACATAAAAGCTTGTTTTTTTTTTTCAATAAAAAAATATTATTGGAAGTAAATTTGGAATAAATTCTCATTGTCAGAATTGAGGAAAATTTATATTAGCAATCTGAAGTAAAGGATTAATTGTAAAAGAATATTACATGAGTAAAATAAATTTGACTTTTGATTGAAATATTGTTCATTTAAATTAAAAATAATGTAATCATAAATCATAATGGTATCTTAATTTCTCCTTTATTTTTTCCAATTTGTCGATATAACTTGAAAGTAATTTATTGATAAGCTTATGAAAGTTATAATGATTATTTATATATCTCTTTAATTTATTAACATAAAATTGATAAACTTGTAATAAAATACCGAATAGCTTAGAGCAAAAGCAAATTGATGGTTCGTAATAGCAGGCTTATTATTCTATGGACGAAAAAAGATTAAATTAATTAGTTGACATAAAAATAGTAATACGGCGATATAATTGATAAAAATGTAAAAACGTGTAAATATCTAATTGAACAAATTTTGCAATTATTAACGAATATATTAATATAGTACACGTGCAGATTATAACGAAAAAGATTAAATGAAGAAAAGTTTTAAAATTGTGCAACTATAATTTACAAACGCGTGCTCATGTTCGATTGCAAAAATACTCGAAATAAGAATAAAAATCTAAAGAAATCAAAATAAGGACACTAAATCTCTTATGAAGAAAGTTCGTCATGCAAGAATATATCGTTTGCGCTCTCTACTTACTTCGGTTCATGAGAAAAGTTCTCCGCGGCTATTTGCTATCTTCGTCGCTTATGCGGTCTTCTATACCTTTTTCTAAGCGAAGTGGCATTCATGTTTTATTCAAATTACTCTCTCTATTCATGCAAAAGTTTAAAAATGCTCGGCATTAAAAATAACATCATTCCTCAATAATTCATAATTCCTCAATATAAAGGCGTTAATCTAAAAATAAAAAAAAATGTCCGTTAATAAAAAGTAATAGATAATAGCTTTATCAAGTTGCTAAATCGCTATATTAAGATAAAGCAACATCATATAAATGCTAACTGCCCTTTAACTTACTAAGAAAATTATCTGATTATCGCAGAGTCATTTATTTGTAACGGTCGCGTAAATCTCTTTGCGTATCGAGTGAATACACATGAGCCTTTATACACGCGCTTAGAGCGAAATATAATGTTATACTTGAGCATAAGCGCATGCTGGGGGAACATCGTCGAAAGTGAGAGATACTGCCTCTCAAATGGTGGGGAGCGAAAGGAGAAAAAGAGAAAAAGAGCGAAGGAGAGGGAGGGATAGAGGGAAGGTGGGAGAGGGAAAAGAGGGGAGAGAGAATCGCGGCTAGGCTCGATCAGTCAATGCAATCTAGGCGCTCGGTAATTGGCAATCTGCAATAAATAACTCGGTGGGCTATAATTTTCAGCATTTTAACGATCGAATGGACTCTTCTCTTGTTCGGCGTTTTATTTTCCTTTTCTTTTTCTTTCTTGGCGCTTCTCATTTTTCTCTCTCTTTCTCTCGTAAACTCTGTCGTGCGCACGAAATGCTGCTAGCATATTTATATGTACATTTATTTTCTATTTCATGTAGAAAATTTTTCAACTCTCATTTCTTGATTGTTTAAATAATTCTTTATGACGCGCAAAGCCATTCGTTACGACAATTTTATCTATACTCGTTTAATTAACGAAATTATTCTTCCTGTAGCATTAATTTGAAATTTCTGTAATCATCAGCAATCATTACCTGAATAAATATACATTATTCCTTGAACATACTTTTTCAAAAGAAACATGAAATACACGAACGCAATTACGCGCTATATGATACCTGCTTATCTCTATTTTATACCTTCCACCGTATTTAGAGTATTTTTTTATACTTTTGTGCCTGCTTTTCCTTTTTTATTTAACTTTCTATTTTCTGACATTCCCCATCACGTAATCTCTTTCAGCCACTTACATTATTAAATGCTTTACTTCCTCCGCTTACTTTTTTCCAATTTATTTAGCTCCACACTATAGCAGCCAGTCTCTATCTATTTGTAGATGTCAGGGGTACAGATGTACTTTATAGGTTAAAATTTGAATGCGTTCCGTCTGAACGACTCGTCAGTGAATGTAGGATATATATGGAAATTACATGCATAGCCTAATCGCGATCAATCTATATTTACATTCGCTTGCACAACAAAAGTAATTCAAGTTAATGTTGCGCGTATGTAAATTTTGTTTACATTGTATTAATAGTTTCTTAAATGAATTATGTCGCAACATCGATGATAATCTTTACAATTCATTTCAGCTTTCAATTTTTCTTTTTCTTTTTTTACTTAATATTTTTTAACTTGCATTTTAACATCCGACAATTTTAATAGCACAATTATTTTCTATGCAAGTTTTCTCACTCGTTTTCTTTATCTCTTATGATTTTAGACTGAACTAGCAAGTTTTTTCAAAGAAATACTTGCTATCGACATTACTACGATAGGATAAATAATCGTTTTATATATCACTTTTTTACTCTTTAATGTAATGTACACATACAATCTCTGCTTTTCGATTTCTTATAAACGCAAGCCATAATTGATACGCGCTCGCATACACGTACGCACGCGCAGACACACATACCTCCACAAATGGTACATGATTTCTTTTTTTCCGTTACTTTATTCATGAAGTTGAATACTTTCTTTCCTTATTGTGCCTGTAATTTATTTCTATACTTTTGGCACTCCTCTTATTACCGCTACAATACATAAATAATTAATCAATCACAATGTTGCTGTTGTGTAGCGTTCAATCAATGTTCTGTAAGAATAGTATATTACGCATCTAGGGAGGTAAAGGATTGGCGAGACCATAGCACATGTAAATTACCAAACATGTGTTATGGGGTTGCCATTTTACCACTCGTGGTGCGTATACTATTTTTCGCTACAGCGAGGCTAAAATTATCAACTTTCTGTTTGAGGTTAGGATGGAAAGTTGGCACTTTCGGCCCGCTGTTGCGAAAACGCATTTCTTGTATAATGCATATGTATCGCATTTTATTGAAATGATAAAATTCTTCTATTAACATTTTGCAATTAATTTAATTACACTAATTACTGATGAAATTCTTGAGATATATGTTTTCACTTTATAACGGAGTTTATTTATTAATTTTTATTGTTCAATAGTATCAAAAAAGACTACAGCATACCTGGAATCGCTATCTCTAAACCATCAAAGTTAAACGTATTGACTAAATTATCTTTGGTCTATTGAAAATTCATACATTATGTTTATTATATTCCATTTAGTAGAATATATAGTAGATACCATACTAATTATACAAAACTAATTCTTTATATATAATACGGAAAATCAAAATGCATATACCACCTATAATATGAATTTAATATTTACTCAATTTATACAGTTTTTTTTTTCTTGTAATTAATTGGATCTGAAAAATTGGGCTTAATAAGAAACACAACAGGTTTTTAACAAAAATCCTCTTTATGTTTGTCAATCAATTATTGAAATGCGTAGTACGTTATCTAAAAAGACAAAAAAAGTATTTTATATATATTATACATACATAAAAATGAAGTAAGATGGAGCATTCCACGTTTATTAAAGAAACGACCTCGTAAAGCCATCCTTTCTATGAATCATCCGAGATGCTATTGCATGCAACAACACGAAGTAAACAAGAAGGAATCGCTGCTAAAGCTTTTTCCATATTGTGAATCAGAAATATACTTCTCCGATATTTATCAATCCATTTTTTAAATATGAAATTTTAATTCTGTTAAATTTTATATTATTCGTAAAAAGATTTAAGTACATAGTGCTGCAACTTTATTGAATTTATTCCTCTAAAAAAACCATGATATACGTATAATTTTGCATAATCCTTGTATAAGGAGTAAATATTAAATCGTTATATGAAATATCACTTTTTAACGCGTTTAAAGAGTGCATACTTCAGAGTTGATGTTTATTCTGCATTACTTTTATACTTTATTGCGTCGTTCAAGCGCTGAATTAGCATAACTTTAATTAATGTGTACTCCTACGCATAGAGATTGCTGAAGTAATGTATTGAATCTTCTGACATTCTAATGAAAATTGGCATTTAAATTGTTATTGAGATTATACTTATTATTTTTTATTGTAATTTTCTGTGAGTTAATTATAGTACTACTTGATTAATACATTTGAATGCAAAATAAATATAACCTTATTTATGGAATGCACGAAGTCTCTAAAGTAATGAAAACTGAATGCCTTAATGAAACTTTGAGTTTTTAGCGTATAATTTATAATACATCACGCAGCAACAATAGTATTGCCTTAATTACAGGAATTAAATTTTCATAGTTCGTGATTGAGGAATTGAGTGAAAGGTCTGGAAACATAGGTATTTATATATCATGTAATTATGAAAATTCTACTACACCGTTTAAATATCAGTAGTGAAATCGTTTCGATGAAATCAGAGAAAAAAAATTAACTTGACAATTTCACTTTTCCATACTCCTTGGAGACTTCAAAGGCGTGCCAGACAGTGCAATGGTGAAGGGTAAATTTGTACATATTTAAAAATGAGTAACAGCTGAACAGAATCTACTATAAAAACGTTGATGGAATTTGTCCCTACTTTGCGCATTGACGTTAAATTATTAAGAAACACTTGTTATTCTGCTAATTAATGTAGTTCTTTATACTTTACAAGGTAAATAAATGTTACGAAATAGAGAGTGTGTGTGCGTGCGTGTGTTTGTTTGCGCGATGGGGAGACGATGAAACTAAGCACGCGCCCAGCAATTCGATACAGTTATACACTTTAATTACGCAATAAATTCAACAATCGCGAGCTCCAGCTTATAGGAAATTATAGATGAAATTTTTTATTGGTTTTATTGCTTTTTGTATATCAATTTTTACAAAACATGTAACTTTAATAAGGCTTTTATTGTATTTTTTAATTCTCCACGCTGATACATTTGATTGCATGAACTGATATTGAAATGAACTGGGTCAACTGCCTTACATACATATATTGGTGGATATACTTCCAAACTTTCCGTAACTGGGTTTTCATTATGTTTGTCATTGTTTGCAGAAATATTGTTCGATCTCGTTTCATTTTATCATTAAAAGTATTGAAAGTGCTTTATTAAAAATAATGCGCTGTTTAAATTTGGCATTTGTGACGTTTGAATATAAAGTTACTTGACGTTTGAATATAAAGGTACTTGCCCGGCTGCTTTATTTCACGCAAAAGGTCCAACAATAGGCTAACCCGATATAAAAGTATTCGATCATGAATTGCTTTTCAATTTGTTGCCGATAAATAATCCAACAATTCTTATATTGCACGAATTGTGAGCTATAAAAATACTTTGATCGTAAATTTTTGCCTTAAAGCCATTCATCAAAATCGTAGCAGATGGAAAACGAAAGAGAAAATAGAAACAAAAAAGCCTTTTTTCATAAAATTCAAGTAATAAATCTTCTGCATGTTGTATAAAGCGCTTTTCACAGTCCGCGGAGCTGCAATCAATCACTGAAAATAGGAGAAAGACTTACATTTCGAATCTCAGATAGCTTTTCATTATTTAATAAAAAAAAATGTTATTGTATAGAATAGTATAAAATTACCAACCATTAAAATATAATTTTACAAATGCTAAGCTGTACTTTATAGACTAATCTTAAAAATAACTAGTTAGCATTTCAACCAAGCATTTTCCTCTTTCTTGGCATAAACTTAATGATAACTAATTTGACACGAATATTTTAACTATCTAGTTTGCAATGCTTATAATCACTTTTTTTTAATTATAAAAAACATTACAACAATTAATAATACGAACGCTTATTTTTTAATTATATACAAGTACGTAATTAAAAACTTGTTTTGCATAATGATACTTAATTTTTTCTAATGTGACTCATATCCATATATCTGATAAAATTATCTTCATCTGGTAATAATTTATAGTGATAAAAATAAAATTATTCTATTTTTTGTCGTAAAAAAATGAATACTATTAATTCATGCGTAAATATAATCTTTTATTACCTTCGCTATTTTCATTCCTTTTAGCACTTTTTTTTCTCCCATATTTTCTGTCTTTCTCCCCCCCACCCCCTATCTCTCTCTCTCTCTCGCTCTCTCTTCCTCACTTGAAAAGAGACGCGTCACAGTAATGGCATTCTCTTTCATGTTATTAAAGTAAGTTTGTGAAAGTGTCGATGAATTGACAGTAGTTCTTTTTTATTTCATGTGTCAGTTGAGTAGCTACATTTTTTATAGCTTTCGAAATAAATTATAAGTTTTATTATCACTAAATGACTATAAATTTTATCGTCGCTAAATAAAATAATTAATATAGAAATAATTTTAAAATTACTTAATAATTTATAAAACGATAATTTGTTAAGCTTTTTGTGTTTATACAATTTCAACAGTGATTATATCTCTTTGTTATGAAAATAAATACCCTTAATAAATTTTTAAATTATGTATAACTTACATAATTACTTCAGTCAATTTACATGTTAATTGCTTTCGACGTTTCGTGCGGTATAACTGCAGTGAACCCGAGAATGGGGGGTGGGGGGTCCGTAAAAGTAATTGCATAAAATTTAAATGGTTAAAACATTAATTATTGCAAATTACAAATAAGGGCATGAATTATTTATTTCTCATTTTAAAACTAGTTCGCTTATATTTCCTTTCCAAAATATTTCTTTGTTTTCGCCGAAACTCATGATCACGGTAATTAAGCAGCAACGAAAATGTAGAATAGAAACAATAACTTTCGTAATCCAAACAATTACTATATCCGGAATTATTTGAACGAGAACTGGCCGAATTTCTCTAAATAATCTTATAAAAAGTGAAATATTTTAATTTTATTTTATCTGAATACTGTGAGATCGTGTTTTAAATTATTTAGATTGTTTATATATGTATATATATGCTTAAGCACGCCAAAAATTTCAGCTTTTTAATTTTAACATCAATACTTAACACGTTTTGAAAGCTTATATTCTTGTTATGAAGATACAGGTTAACTTACAGGTGCATAAAAAGTAAAGAAATTTAAAACGTTGCACTCTCAGCAGCGCAGAAAAATCATTATTTCAATGAAATCCAAAAAAGCTGTTAAAGTTCAATAAAACTTTCAAGTCATACTCATCATTTAAATAATTTCCTTCTGATCAAGACATCGTTGCTTTCCAAAAACTTTCTCTCTGTACGCAATATAAAGACTTTTGTTAGACTATTTCTGCCTGTATATTCCGTTTCCAAATGTTAACGCCAACTTTGACCACTGACGCACCGCACTGGCACCTGAAATAATATTTTTCTGGCCTTCGGCCCCTCGTGCAGCGATAATATTCAATATTAATGTAAGTCCGTCGTGAGTTTATTATCTTTAGAGATGTAATTCCCGGTGAACGCTGACGGCCAAATTTCAATGGCGGGGGATGATGCCCGACACACTTAAATGTGTTTGCATTTCGACTTACAAACGTTTTTTCAAAGATAAACATTTTTGCTTTCTTTAGTCTCGGGATTATCATAAGTAATTTATTTGTTTTTCCGCTCTATTCCATATTTTACTGCAACGTTTTTTTCTTCAACAAGGTTGAATTTTTCAAAGCTCTACATATTACGTAATTATGTAAGTAAAAAATAATCTCAATAATAAAATAACTATAATGAGTATTGTTGTTTAATAACAATTATATAATTATATAGAGCAGACTTACATAATTATATTTTGTACTTTTTAAGAATATTTGTAATAAAACAAGCATAAAAGGAAAAGTTTTAAACAACGCGATAACGAAACGAAAGACGGCGGACGAGCGCTTGTCGTTATGCAACGTTCCCTAGAAAAAAAATAGTTAACGACATAGATTGAATCTCCTCTCTGGCAAGCCTCTTAACGCGATTAGCTTAAAGTAACTCTAATTTGTCTGTAAATTGCCTTTAAAAAAATATTAGCGAAGCCGTATTAAAGTCTGAGCTTCCCGCACTGGAAATAAATCGGATCCATACCTCGAGGCTTTCTTTTTGTTTAGTTTTTCAAAACATTAAATCTCATTTTCAACGAAGCGAACTAGGAATACGATAAAAACTAAGTACAATGAAGCGAAGAGAAAACGAACGGTAGATTAGAAATCTACAAAGGTGAAATAAATCGTTCAATTTTCTCTATTTGTGGAATTCGATTGCAATATGTTTATACGGAGCTGAATTAATGATTTAAAACAACGTGGTTAAAGTTTGTTCGCGTGGACTGAAGTCAGGAAGATAAAAATGAAGGAGTAGGAGGCAAAACTAACTGAAACCATCTAAATAATATTTTCAACGAAGAGTGAGAGGGAGAAAGAGTAGTAACTCTCGAGTACAAGTTTTAACGAGATGGAAGAGAGAGAGAGAGAGAGATAGAGAGAGAGAGAGAGAGAGAGAGAGAGAGAGTTAGGGAGGGAAAATAAGAGTCTTGGTTTCTCTTGGCAAAGAAAAATGACCCTCCTTACCTACCCCACCCTCCTGACGAATCCTTCCAGCTTACACTTCTTCGTTCTTACTTGTTTTACTTCTTCTTTTACTTCTGTACTTTTTCCATTTGAGAATTATGTCACTGCAGACGTTCCGGCATTTTTCTTGAGTTTTCAAGTCTCGTTAAAGTCGAGGCGCTTCTGAAATTCCATCGTTTAATTAATTTTTTTTACCATTACTGACTTTTTTCTCATATCAATTCTTATTTTTCATCTCGAAAGCACGTTATTAATCTCAATGTACGAAAGGTATGATCAATGACAGCTCGTAGTCAAGATATAATTAAGTTTAGTTATATTTTGTCACAAAGAGGCTTTTCTCTGAGATGTTCTATAAATAAAATTATTGAATTATTTTGCACTGTTTTAAAGCTTGAGATAATTAAACGAGCAAAATCACATTAAATGATGATTAATTTTTTATCTTATTTTAAGTAAGTTCAATTACAGAAATCAGTTTTACGATTTATTATTTAAATATAAAAATTTTTAATTGGGTTTACAATTATTTCAAACAACCTAAAAGTAAACTATAAAAATAATTAATTACTTATTTTGCAATATTTTTGACTAACTGTATACTTATAAGATTTTATATCACAATTTTAACATTTTCTTAAAATGAATATATATCTATTCAGATAATTGATATACGTACTTATTAAGTTTAATTAATAAGTTTTATAATAACCAAAATTCAGATCGACTAAAGCATTATTTTTTATCTATAACATATTTTAAATATAAATTAATGTTAATTAATTAAAATAATAGTCTTAATTATAATACTCAAGGTTAACCAAGTATGAAAAAATATATATCTAGTTAAATTGTGTAATTCTTAGAAATTTATTTATTTTTCGATAAATTAAACCGGTTAATTGTTAGCACTATTTATACATACAATTATAAAAGCTTAAGAACAAGATGAACAAAAATCAATCAAAACACTGGTTTGCTATGCAACAAAAAAGATTTTGTTTCCTCTTCAGCTTCGATTACATACTATTGTCGAAGTGTGTTGATCAGTGGCCATATAATAATAGAGTATTGAATATGTTAGAGGTTGTTCTTGTGGGTGTGTTTGCTGTTCTCACGTGCACGAAAAAATGTGCAGCACATTATTGTGTACACATTTTAGGGCTGAAAATTGGCCATGAAAATTGAGACGGAAATAATATAAAATAGTAGTTTAAAATAAGTATGAAGAACAAGTGATACTCATTGTATTTAATGCAATGTGCGCAGTCAGATGAGATAAAAGAGAATAAGAGAGAGAGAGAGAGAGAGAGAGAGAGAGAAAGAAAGTAGGAGTGGCAAGCAAACTAATCGATAGCTGAGCGCAGACAAGAAACTTGCCGTCAAAAAGGAAATTCTTCTGTGCTATTAAACCCAGTGTAAAAACTTTTATTCCTTCTTCTTTTTAAAGTTTTCTTTATTTTCCAATTTTTCTTTCCTTCGCGTTCAATTTTTTTCCAACTTTTATACTTGCCTGGACGTGTAAAGATATGTTATCTATGTTTTCTATAGAATAAAAAAGATAATAAATTGTCAAGGAGATGTTTCAGTTATTACGGATGTATGTAGATACTAATAGCTTCAAATTCAAATATTTCACAACTCGAAAATAAGTTTCTTGATTTTATAAAAGTTATAAAGATTAAATTTTGACATGATTTTATTTCTTAACGTCTTTAAATGTACAAAGCAATCGGCAATCTACTTTGTACTAAAAACATTGATTAAAAGAGCTCAATATCAAATATTCGCTTTTTCAAAAGGTGCATCTTAGCTTTTTTAATTAGAAATGTGATGTAATTCTGTTACTATTATCAAAGTCTTAAAAATAGAAATATCAAATAAAGTTCAATTAGTATACATTTAATTTTATCAATGCAATTTTCTACACTATTTTAGTCTTCTTGAAAAATAAACTTATTAATTATTACTTTTTGAATAATATAACAATATTATGTATACTTTTCATTAGTTACTGCACTTGATATATTTAACACAAAATTGATTATTTTTAGTAAAGTTTTATCTTTTTTGTATCTTTACAGACATTTCACACACCTAGCTTCGGCGACGAAGACTTCGACATACCCGCGATGCACGCGCACCCACATCAGCAGCAACACCAACAGTCTCAACAACAGCAGCACCATCAGCAACAGCAGGCCCACGATCCGATGCACCACGCATACCAGTCACAGGTACATATACGTGTACGTATTTCAATTTAAATTTATAATTTTTAATAATTCTGCCTCCTTTTTCCCCGGTGGAAATCGAAATCATTTCCAGGATAAGAATAAGGCGGTTGTACACATCGAATAAAAAAATACTCGTGTGAGCTTGTCACCCTCGTTTCGCTCGGGCGCAAACGTCCACCCGGAGCTAAAGTTATGTACTTTATGCATTAGCAGTGCTGATCGACTGCCTATAAGTAGAAAAAAAAACACGAATGCGAGAAGCGCGAACTAGAATCATATTACTAGTCTACTATTTAATCTCAAAATCGTATTAACTTTGGCTAGATTTTTCAGCTCCCGTACGTATAAAATGTGATTCGATAGGGGTGCGTAAAGCAATTCCAATTTTTACAGCATTTAAAAATAAATGGATGCTCCAGGACCCATTCAAGCTCAAAGGGTTAAACAAAATCTTAATGTTTTGTAAATTAACTTAAATATGTTAAAGTATCTTATCATCAATATTTTTCGTATCATTATATCGTAGATCAATGTGCATTATTATGAGTTTTGAAAAATATTATTTTTTATCATTTATCATTAAATTTTTTAATATTTATTAATAATTTAAGTTAAGTTATGGTCTTTAGGCAATAAAAATTTTATTTTACATTTTTACTCTTATATTATTCCGCATAAATACGAAAATTGTATCCTTTCCAAATGATATTTTTAAAAAGAACTTTTCTTCTAGATTCAATTAGTTCCTGAATCATAAATATAAAATCCAAAAATTAGTAAATGTTTATAATATACGGAACCACGAATTAGGAGACATAACTAATAATTTAGCTTGAGAAGAGACTAAAAACAAGCCTATTTGAACATTCATTTCTTATCTAGCATGAAGAGCTTATTTTTAACGTTGATTTAACGTTTCATTACTGGCATATTATTAGCCATTTTCTAACATATTTTAATTAGTTCAACTTGTAACTTGTATTTCTTGTTTAATAATTAAGTGATGAAATGGAGAAGCGCTACGTAATTTTGCTCAAAAACGTAAAATAGATCTCTGCTAATGTTTAATAATAGTGGTTTAGAAACAATGTAACAGGATCTTTAACTTGCCAACTCTACAAATTTCTATAGTTAAGTAACGAATCTATCGTTTGAGATAAAATGATGTAGAAAAATGTGACTTTATTGATCTCCTTTAAACCAAACCAATGGCTGATAAACTCCTATTTTTGAAAAGTTTCTGATATTGATCACAAAATGAATTAATATGATTAAAGATTCTACCGTTTGTATGTCAATTGATATGTGCTGGGAATTTATTGATATTTGACGAACTAACTACGAGAGTGTCAAGGATTTGGATCACGGATTTTGCTCAAACTTCGGGATACGGTTTCAGATGTTAAAATACGAAGAAAACCAAAATTTTAGACTCTAACATTTTAGAAAACTCAAGTTATTTGTATTTTTAGTTTTATTTTAAGAAAATATTGAAATAAATGCTATTTTTCCAAACCTTATATATATAAACGAAATTTTGATTTTTCTTAATGGAATCTTTTATGGAATTACATTCTGATAATTAATAAGGCAAGAGAAATTGAATTTATCTTTTGATTTATTCGTATCAAAATAAGAACTTTCATAAAATTTGTCAGTATAATTCACAAGGAGAATTTTTTAGAAAGTTCAATGTAGAAAGTTCATAAACATATCAATATTTTGACCATTTATATAAATCACTTTTTACGCTTTATGTACGAATAATAAACTACTTTATAGCAAATAAATTTTTGTATTTAAAGAATAACATAGATACGGGTATAATCTATACAATAATTAATGGTAATTACCATTAAAGATAAAACATGAGTTAATTTAATTGGATAAATAGAGTTCGTAATAGATAGAAAAAAGTCATTAGTAGAGAAGGGGCGAACAATTACTCCCTTCTCGATCATAAAGCGTCGTCAATCCCAAGTATAATCTTCTGGCGTAGATCAAAACTTTTATTCTTTTTCTCTTCATAGTCTAATTACAGCATATGACATTCGGTTTCCTCATTACAGCCAATTAATTCACGCGCTCACTAGGGATGAATTCAACTTTGATTGATACAAAGCGAGCTATTAACTTAATCGAGTACCACATAATGAAACTCGATATTATACCATATCTCGCTACGTAACTATAATTCACTCATCGGATTCGCTGAGAACATTCACGATTTCGGTTTTCTATCTATTGCCTTCCATTTCTATTGGTTTTGTAGCTTTTTGATTCTTCTTGTCTTTCAAATCTCTTCGAAATATTTTTCTGATTGACATTATATTATGACTGATAAAATTCTACAGAAACACAAATTTGGCTGTAAATAATTTAGTAGCACAATTCTTATATTAACTACTTGCAGCAATTACGATTGATTATTAATTTATCTATTTACGTTAACGTTTTCAAATCACTTAATATGAAACCTGCTTTTGATAAATATTTATAATTATTTTTTTGTTTAAATTCAATTTTTTATTTCAAACATATTTCTTCCATTATACATATATATATATTTTTTTCTTTGAAATTATATTTACAAAATTTATTTTCGTATTTTTACAATCATTTTACATATTTACGTAACCTTGCTTGTATTAAAAATGAGCTCACAAGCTTTGAGTCGACAAATATGAAAATAAAAACTATCCTTGAAGATTGATAACTCGAGAATATTTAAAGTTAACTTTATTTTGCAACATTATTTTTCAAGGCTACTTATACATATATATCTTAGTGTATTATTGATATAAAATATATATATATTTTTTTCTATGTTACTGTTTCTCTTTCCAAAGAATGTAGTTTTACTTGAAATGAGTTAATACCATATATTTTTAGAAACGGCAAAAAATTTTCTTTTTAATAAAAACTACATTTTATTTTTCAATAAGTAAAAAGCTTTTAAGATTTCCAATATAATGAAAAAAAAATCTATCGTATATTTGCTCGTATTTAGAGCAAGAATTAGACCAGTGGACTATTTTCTGCGCGCTCGCACACGCACGCATGCACGCACACGCGCACACGCGTACGATCGTTCGCCAGCTACCCGTGTTAGAACAGATGTTTGCACTGACGGATATATTCACTTTCATATCGAAGGAATTTGTTTATAGTCAAACTATAATTCTTTTTCGAGGATGTTTGACTCTATCTTATCATTAATTAATTTATTAATCCATCATACCGTTTATTCATATTTAAGGCTAATGTTTTTTTTATCTCGAATTAGAACTCAAGTATCTTATCTACAGTGAAGCTATTATTTGCCGTTCAATATACTCTACTTGTTTTCTCTTTTTGGATATAACTATTATTTGTTCGCATATATTCGAGGTAAAATATAGAAAGTTAATTACAGATATAGATGACTTTTGTCATAATGATTTTAAAATGTTCCATTTTTTAATAATTTTTGAGCATAGTTTATTATTTTTCTTCATATTAACATTGTAACAGATGCTTGTTATTTAAGAATGTTATTTTACGTCTTATTTATGATGCAAATATATCTTATCTTATCTTTTTCGTGATTAGTAAGTTTATAAAGTATTCCATCGAATATGCTCGAATTAATTTTCTATTTTAATTTATTAATTTTTTTAATTTTTAAAGAATAAGTGCTATACTTAATTATTTATCTAAAATGTTAAAATTAAAAAAATTATAAACTTCGAATATTAGGTATTAAATAATTGCACAAGAATTTCTATTGAACTTTCAGTGCCATTTCTAATCTCTACTGTATACTGCTGGCAAACATGTATGACTTTCACTTTTTCTAATTTAAAATTCTGTCCAGTTTATTAGTAACTCGATGTTGCTCAATAAAGAAACAATAAATAATTATAAATAAATATAACATGTGAAAAATTTATACAATCTTTTAACAATAACAAGGTTCTACTTATATTGTTTGATTTATTATACTTTATTTGTTTATTTATATTTATTTACCAGATTATAATATATTTTTTGTAACCCTCGCACGATTTTCGCGTTTTTCGAATACCTAAAATATCGGTCTAAAATGACCGTTTTGGGACCAGCGCTACGCAGCGGGCGCAAAAGTGATCGTTATTAGACACGGCAGCCACTGTCCTATTAGATTTATAATACATCGCTGATAAAATACATCCACATATAAAATAGACAAAAGATAATAGATAATAGATGAAAGATAATATGTACAAGAAATATCTTGTATCTATCATCTTTCATAAAATATGGAATGCACCGAGGGTTAGTGAGCTTTTTTGAGTTCGGGTGTTTGCAGTATGAGTCAAGGCGAACTAGCATCACGAGTCGAACGCTCACAATTCCAAGTTCCACACTTGGTCTAAAAAGGCTCGCTTTATTTCTTGGTACATAATGTACTATCGTACTTAGATTTTATATCTAGTTAAATTTTGTTTTTTTTTCTATAGATTTTAATAGTTTCAAGATACTCATAGAGTTCTTATATAATAATAATAAATTAGATTAAAAAACGTATATAATATTGTAAGAAATATTAAAATAATATAAGTATTTCAAACTCATATTTGGAATCATAATATACATCTTTATGATTTTTCTCTTTTTCGACTCTTGTAAATGTATGAGAAAAAAATGTTCTGCCTATACTAATGTATGCCAATTTGTTTTCATGTTATAGATGATGTCGGGAACTGGTATGCAGCAGTCACCAGACGGGTTAAGCCTCGATCCTGGTGGATATCAACAACCCCTTTACCTTCAGCAGGAGCATCCTATGCAGTCCATCAACGTCAGGTGAAATAGTTTTTCTTAAAAGTTATTATTTGATAAGACCGCTGAAAATTCGTACACGTATTTAATCACTTCTTGTTTACAATTTTTTTATTCTAACTGATCTTCATTTTGATGGCTTATCTGTTTTAAAAACAGCTTTATATATTGTAATTTTTTTTGCATCCTCATAGCGAAAGCTTTGTAATAATAAAACTTTGAGTTTCATCAAATTGCTTTAGAAAGTTTCTAATAGAAACATGTTTAGAAGTGTTAGAAGTTCAAATCACGTGATTTTAGAAAATGTAGAAATCTGTTTTTGTTTTATATGGATTTTAATAACTATAGTGAACTATATTATTTTTTATATTTTGATATCTATTTAAATATTTGTTTATAAAATTAATTAATAGAAAAAGTTCTTATATTTAACATATAATGAAAATTTGCAATATATTATTTTTTATAATTAAAAAAAATTATAATCTGCACAATCGATAATAGTAGAACTACGATACCTAGGTTATTTTAGGATATTTTAGGTGTTAATATACCTACAATTGCAGCTTTTAACAAGTTCTACAAAATTTGCAAATTGTAATAAAGACGTCAATCGTTAAAAAAATACACGAGCATTGAAAATTTAATAATAATGTTAGATTGGAAGGAAGCAGATGAATGCTTGCCAAGTGTCAGAGTACTACATAGGTGTGCTTATACACACGTACACCGTTTACGAATTTTGCGACTGGTGTATGATAAAGTTGCATTAGCATGCGTTTACACAGTCAAACGAAAAATGTCTCTTTGGGTAGTTATATTTTAGAATACAACATTTCTCCTATTTCCTTTTGTCTCTCTTTCTCTCTCTCACACACACACACACACACACAGACGCACACGCGCGTCCGTACACATACACGCACACAGAGTAGTAGCCTCGCGCCGTCGGCACTAAGTATACTTTATTTCTATACATACTTTAAAAGCGCCTGACTCGCGCAAAAGGATATAAATTTAACTTTAATGGAGGTAGCAACTTACTTTAAAACTCCCCTCCTCTCTCACTCGCCGGCAAGTTTTAGAACGTTCGTAAAAACGTAAATCACACGAATATCTTGCTTATATGTTGATCCTGTTAGAGTAAGAAATAACTTTGTCGGAACGGAGTTTCACGAGTTTCGTTAACTTTTACAACTCGAACTTTTAATGAAACAAAAGTTTCAACAAAATTACTCTCTATCTCGCTCTTTTTCTATTTCTCCGATTTGTTTCTAAATTCTAAGTCAACACTTTTTATATAGCTGATCAAGAGCAAATATATACTAATCTTGAGAAAAATTAAATTTACGACATCATTTTGAATGTCAGCTGCAATCGCTCGAGTTTTACTAGAAAAAAAATTAGAAGATGGCGGAAAGATAAAATTTATCATTCAGGCAAATTTAATTTGAGATGGCGAGGCGCGAATAAAAAGAACCAAAAAAAGGAGCACGCGCTAGCGCCTACTGATGTAGAATGGCCCGTAAATCCTGCGACGCTGACGCAGCACCGGCCATATCTCATAAGTTATCCAATTTGTGTTAAAATAGCATTCGAGCCCTAGCTCACGCATGCGCGCGCGCACACACACACACCATGCAATTTTACAATTTTTTATTTCTCTCTTCTTTTTACTCTGACTCTAATATTATGCGCAACTTTATTTTACACTCAATAGATACTTAGTGAACTAATTATTTTCGAATCGGAATTACAAATATTGCATATATATTATAAAGAGATATACACGAGTCTGCATTTTTTTTATTTTCTAATTTTTTCAAAAATCGATCTAATTCAAAATTTGGCACTTTATCTGTCAAATTCATTAAAATAATTTTTAGTTCGCATAAATAAAAAATTTTTGTTAAATTTATTGGTATTCTAATTATACCTTTCGTAATATTCTTTTCATGCGTGTAAGTGTAGAAAATATGACTAATATCGAATTGAAATTTTCTTTTTTTGTGTTAATCACATTTTAGACATTTTAGATTGAATAATACAATCATAAAATTCGTTAGTTGTTTAAAAATGATCAATGATCTGATATTTATTATCCGATTTCTTAAAGTCTAATTATTAATTTTGCAATTTTAAGAATAGTTTGATTATCCTTTGCGATAGAAATATTTTGGTATTCTATAATTCGAATCAATTTTGTATGCCATATTACTTAAGGGGGCCAGCCTGAGTTGAAATCACTGAAAATGAATAAAACATTTATTACTATTTAAAATAGTATATCA
>UELX01003308.1:0-24315 GCA_900480035.1 Eupelmus urozonus | reverse complement strand
AAAACCACCACGAACTTATTCCCAATAAAACGTCCTCTCTCTCTCTTTCTTCCCTCATCCAGCGCTTCCCAAAAGAGCCCGAGCGACTATCGAAGTCGCATAAAGCGCTGCGGCTGCACCTATAAAACCACAGAGAGAGAGAGAGAGAGAGAGAGAGCGAGCGATCGATCGGCACGCCGAACATGCGCCTCCTTCAGGCTGACACGCTACGTGACATCCGGCCCCCGCCGGTAGCTCGCCTCGTATTTATTGCTCGGCGAAGCTCGCCACGGAGAGAACTCGCTCCTTTCTCGCTTCTTTCTTTTCGGAGGACGCGATGACGCGCCGTCAATGTTAATAAGCCGCGCGCATATAGGGGGCAGGGACCCCGATGAATTTACATTCGCGCGCTCGCCGGCCGGATGGGGAAGTGAGAAAAACGGAAACCATGGGACATATGTCACCTCGCGCTCTTTTCTTTTTCGTCTTTTTGTTCGCTGGTGGCCGCAGACCGGCGACTTTATAAGGCTTTGCGCCACTCGTTTTCGTATTGACAATGTCGAGTACGTGAGAGTGAATGGGAGGGGGCCGAATAAAACGATCTTTTGTTCGCCGAGGGACTTCTTCCAGGCGGGGGAGGATGAGCTGGGAGATGCTTTGTCCGCGGGTTAATCATTGATTATTTCTTTCAATCTAGGAAAATTCTAACGAATTACGAAAATGTTACGGTCGGTCGACACCGAGCAAAAAAACACCTTTACATCCATCCGCGATCTCCGGCGAAACGACAGAAACAGGGAATTTTCATATCGAACCCGTAATATCAATTTACCTATCATGAATAACATTATACGTCGGCGCTCAATGAGTTTCCGCGGGGCGATTTCGCGTCAGCTCGAAAAATTGTCCCCGCGACGCGGCGCGAGAAAAACGGAAGCCGAGGGACATATGTCACTTATTCCATGGCTACGAGGACACCGCTGCAGCGCGACTCTTCTTTTTTCCTCGGGGCCCCATCCGCTTTTTGCTCCACTTTGCCGGAGGGACATGTACGTGTCGCGCAGCCGGAAGTTTTTTATGCGCTCCGCGAATTATTATTTTTAACGGACGACTGGCCACTGACGTATTTTAAGCGGCTCTTATTGTGCGCTCTTTATATACTGTCATTATGTCGTGTTGGGGAGAGTAGCGTGTATTAAATTAGTGATACGCGGAAAAAGTTTTATGTCGGATTGGTTATTGTTGGGGGATTATTTTAGTGCGGGGTGGTATTGCGTACGTCTTTTTATAATATATATTTTTCGTAATTGTGTCTGTATTTCTGCAAACTCGTTTCTTAAAATAGTAGAGAGCATCTGTGATAATGAAAAACAGTTACTACGTAGTGTACCAACTACTGTACTTCCTAATCAGACAAGAAAGTTGTAACGGACAGATAATAGTAAAATGTCGAATTTATTGAATTTGATTTGTTACTTTGCAATGCATGTGAATCTGACTATGTTCATGTAGAATGTAAACCTATTGTGCAAAAAGATGGTCGAAAGTGATATCAAGGCGCAACCAGTTAGTTATTTTTTATGCTCGAAAGAAGTAATTTCAATGTAACCTAATAAATGTAAAGCAAAGTAAAAGTGTCTAGTTCTACTCGTGTAAAATAATGTTCCATGCTGTACCGTAAAACTAGATCAAGCACTTATATATACATTATAAAACCCACCCAGCTACTTCAACATTTCCAAAACCAGTACCAAACATAAAAAAAATCAATCCCAAAAATACCCCACCAAAATCCTCCTCACAATCAACGTTCAAACCCGCTCACCCCATAACTCGGCCCGCTTGCGCGCGAAAAACTCCCCCTCTCTCCCTCTCCGCTTTAAATTACGATCTCGTGCAGTAGCTCAAGGGTGGGATGCCTGTTGCAGCGCGAACTCGTCCACTTTATCGCGCGCTCCGCCTTCCTTCTTTTCCAGCAGCCGCTCTTCTTTTTCCCCTCCGCGTCCCGATTCCTACTGTCGCGTAATCCGAGAGAGCAAAAGAGAGAGGGAAAAGCGAATTAAGTGTAATTGATAGTCGAGACTAATGCGCAAAGGGGCCAGGGAGGAGTGTAGGCCGGGGACTCCCCGGGTACTCGATAAATTTTAATTATAGGACTTCGATTCAGGGAGCCGGCTCGCTCCTTTGCGAGAGCAGAGAGATGCTCCTGCGCGTCTGCAAAAGAAGTCGAGGAGAGCTTTGATGAGTTGCGTTGGGATGTAGGTCGTTAGGAGGAAGAGGGTAGAGGTCCGGCTCTTCTCTCTCTCTCTCTCTCCTGTTTAAAAGCATTTTCAACGAGTTTTTTCTAGTCGCATTTCGAAAATGCAATCTAGGTGGGTAATTCAGGCCGACTGAAAGGACGAGAGGATCGATCTCATTACGATAATGGGATAACGAGAAAAGTTATTGAAAGAACTTCCATTATGCTCGGAAATTTTAATTTTCATTACAAGCCGATCCTTCAACAATCATTAATCTCAAGCCTCCACTTCGAATTCTCTTCAATTTCGAAAAATCCAACTCAACATTCCCCATCCCGAATCCTCCTTATCGCCTCCAGCCCCGTATACACATCCAGCTCGGCCATTCGCGCCACAGCCACCCCCGTGCACTTCTCTCCCTCTCATATTTATCGCGCTCCTTTACCTGCCGTCTCGCGAGGCCCGAGCGCAGACGCGCCGTATAACCTCCGGCTTTACGAGCCTTTTACGACTCATTCGCGCAGTCCGCGTGTGTGTCCAGCTATGTATCGCCGCGCCATCGGATCTTTGTTTTACATCGGCCGGCGCGTTGCTGTATACAGCCACCCTCGATGCTTTACTATCGCCCCGTCTATATACCTACGGTAGCGGCCTTCGCGGCTGCGGCTCTCTCTGGGGGCGCATGCGAGCAGCCGCGGGCCATTCGACGCGCGGCTGTAATTGCGCGGGAAGAGAGAGAGAGAGGCGGTAGTTGCTTTGCCGATGCTTTGTTTTTAGTCGCAGGTTGACGGGGGGGTGATATAACTCTCGGCCGATTTTGCTAGCTTTTGCCGCGGCGGGGTTTACGTTTATGCGAGGATTTGTCAAGTGTTTGGGGGAGGGTGGGTTGATAAGGATTGTTTTGGGTTTGGGTTGTATTTTTGATGGAGGGTGGTGGTAGGTTGGGTTTTTGAAGAAGTTCTATGATATGTTTCTATTGGTAAAGTTATTTTTAGTTAAAAAAAAAATATTATTAATTGTACAAATCACATAATCCTGTACTCGCTGTACAAAATTTTAAGTAATTTTAAGTATATTTCAAAACATCTAGAAATAATAACAAAATTCCATTAGAATGAATGAATTATTTAAAAAATTTTATTTTAGTACAATTCTTTGAAGTTTATTTTTCCATTTTTCCAATATTCAAAATGAAAAAAAAAGAAAAAAAATTGAATGCTAAACTATAACATCTGTACAATCCACAACATCCCAAAATCTCCATCTCACCCGCAACTCTCACAATCCATCGGCCCCCGCAACACCTTTTACAACCTCTCATCCGATAATTTCACCACCTAATCAAACTTCAAACCAGCCCCGGCGAAACAAACATAAAGCCAGCCCTAAACACACCTTCCGCGACGAGCCTCTCAAAAGACACCCCCCCAGCCTCGTCCCCGCAAACATAATCCCTCTCCTAATCCCCGCGGCTAATCCGCGCACGCCGATAAAGGCGCATCATATCGTAATAACGAGCGTCTCCGGCGCACGCAGACGGGAAATCGTTTCGGCTGCATCTCGCGCCCAAGATGCGCGCGACTAAGACGACGACTATACGACACTAGGGTGAGGGTAGGGGGAGGGGGGGAGCAATCAACGTCAGACGCAGAGTCCGACCTCACCCCCGCAGCGTGGGTGTATATAGAGAGCGTCTTGGATGAGCGGAAAGTGGACTTGCATGAGAGGGTCTGGGTGTGTTGTGTGAGGGGGTGGGTTGGATGGGTGTGGGTGGGAACGGAAGGATTTGAGAGATTTTATTTTTTATATGGGTACGATTTTCGGGAGGTTGTAAGGTCTTTTTCTGGACTTTGGTGATTGAATGGTGGTTTTGTTGAGAAGTGTATGGAGGATGGAAGGAAAGACAATTTTAATTTGAGGGACTATTAAAATCAAATCAACTCTATCATTTTTTTAACTTTATTGATCATCCTCTACATATGAATGTAAAATACTGTAAATATATTCCAAAATAAATGTCAAACGTGTAACTATATTATCTCATTTTTTGAAGTGAAAAACTAATATGAAATTAATAATAATATTCAATCATGCGCAATCTCATTTTGTCTACTAATACTTACTTTACCAGGCTTATTGTCCACAGAAAATCGTTCCTCTCAACAAATACCTTAAATTTTCAATTTGCTTCCCTACGGATAAACCAACAAATAAAAGAACCTCCCGGGCAAATCCATACTTAAAGAAGTGCAAACTCAATATTTATAACCGAAACTGCTCTCTCATAATAGGCTCCCTCCCGCCAAGATATCCATATCCTTAGCGTCGAATCTATGCATAATTCAGGCGCGCCTCATAAAATGCAAATAATTCACTTTCTTCTCACGAATCCGCACTCCGGCCCCTCTCGAATTCATTCCCCCTTCATCAACCTATACCCCCTTAAAATTCGCTCCTCAATAAACCAAATCAAAACACACCCCTACCACCGTCTCTCTCCTATATCGACGCACTTACAATAATTTCGCGCGTGCCCCGCATCAGCCTTGCGCGCATCCATTTTTTAATATCCGGTAACCGCACGAAAGGCCGCGATATATATACGCCCGGCTGGTTTAAAGGATCAAAGGATTCCGGTTCTCGCGCGACGATGACGGCTTCCTTCTTTCCCCGGCCGCTGCCGAAACGTAATGCAATACCTCGCTCGTCGAATCCATAACGAGTGCGCGCAAGGGGGGCGGGGTTCTGTATTACCCCTTCGGCGCTGCGCCAAGCCTGCCAAGAAAGGATTCGCGAATGAAAAGTCCGCGCGTAAGCCTCCGTTGCTCGGCTGTATGGTTTGACTATACGTATATCTGTTTATCCATTTCTGTTTCTAGTTTTCTCTTCCGTCTGTGCCGTTTCTGGCATTTTGCTGGTCTTTTTTGCGTAGCCCTTCGCTCCCTTGGGTTGGTATATTTATTTATTTTCGCTTTTTGTTGGTGCGCTATTTTGTCTTTATTTTTTGTCGTTTCTATAGATGTTCTCAGATCGAATATTCTTTCCCTCGCTCCTTTCTTTCTTCACTCGCGCGACGAATAGAGTCTAAGAGGCGCTATTCTCTGTGAGATTTGTACATAGCCATTATTGCTTCGCATATTCGTTGCTCTCGACGAACCCTAAGTTTATTTCTTTACTGACACGGTAATGTTAAAAATGTATAAAATTGTTTAAAAAATAAAGTTAGATTTTGTTAAAGTATCTAGAATTGAAATTTATACTCTAGTACTTCATTTCAAATAGTACACAATTATAAACCCACCTCATCCTAAATCAAACTCTATCATCACCATTACCACCTTAACGACCAAAAATCACCCAATAAACCAGCCACTAAACAAAACCACTCGCTTATACAAACCATCCTAACAACCACTACCCCAGGGCCACTCTAATCAAATAGCCCTTTTATCGCCCCAGCGGTTCCTCACTCGGCCACACTTTTCATCTCGCGTGCGTCCGCCCAACGCCAAGTTTATAGCCTTATCGCACTCGCGACTTATACAACAGCGACACGCATCCTTTTCTGCGTCTGTATCTGACGTATCTTTTCCGCTGATAACGACGATGTGGATTCTGAAGTTGCGAGTATCGTCGATTTTGGAAAAGACGAAGTTATATATCGAATAAGGTGAAAAAGGATTTTCGTCAGATGGGCGGGTTTAATGGTTGGATGCTTTGTTGATTTACGTTTTTACGTCAGTTACATGACGTTGGAAGCCTTCCGACTGGCCGGAATATCTTCTCAATATTCCAATGACATTTATTGGGCTACTTTCGTACCAACGCGTCCATAGAACCGCATAATTCCTCGCAGCCGCATTCCATAACCATTTTTCCATATCTCCCATACGCACACCAAGCAATAACGATCCTAATACTTAAACCTCTTTATTACGCTCGGATCCAAAGCCTGAATCAGCGCGCGATATCCCATAGTCCTCCGTACATAATTTACAGCGGCAGCCCGTCCGAATCCTGAAAGAGCCGCGCTCATAAAAGCCGGATATGCAAAGCTGCGCGCGCCCGCGAGGCCACAAAGCGCTAATCACCACTGTAAATATCGCTAGAGAGCGAAAAAGAAATTATATTTCTCGCGCGCGCGTGCGCATTCCAGATGGTCACTTTAACATTTTCCTCAGCGCGGCGACCACCGATCCGCATTCATTTCACGAGAGAGACGTTGCTCGTAAATTCAGCGCTGATATACGACCGCGAATGATCGTAATAAAGGCCGGGCTGTGTGATGTAGGGGGGAATAATAAAGAGCGGACTCGTCGTTATTCGGATTTACCTTCCGGGAACTATTGTGGGTGCGAGCGAGCGCGACTGTGGTGCCGGGAAAAATTGAAGGCCGCGATTATTTGCGAGCGTAATGCAAGAAGAGATGTGTTTCGTTTGCCGGATGGTAAAGCGTTGGTGTAAGATCGGTGATTGGTTGAGGAATTTAGTTTTGGAATTCCGATTGTCAAGATGAAAAAAGAAAAGGGTTAAGAAATTCAAATTACATATGTGGAAACATACCTAAAATAGTGTTTAATAAAACATTGTTTTTTTCGTACGATATACGTACACAAATTTCCCAAAAAAGAGCGTAATAGTACTCGTTCAGAGTAAAAGCAGTTAAGAACAAGCATGCATCCTCCGTACATACTTACAGGCTTATTTAAGCCTCGCGCTCAAGTAAAGCGTATCCATATACATTTAAAGCTCGGTGCAATCCCCGAAGCGCGCATGTAAACTTGGATATATGTTGCGTGCGAGCGGCGGTAGCTGCTCGCGTGACTCGGCGCTCGTTGCAAAGTGTATACGTATATGAGCGGGCACGATTATCGGCGGATCGTGTTAAACTTCTATAAACTGGGCAGCGCTGGCACGTCGTCGCACTGCTGGGAGAGATGTTTATGATAGGTGGACAAGTGCTGGGGGATGCAGGTTTGAGGACGGGTTCTTAATCTTTGGGTTATTGGGTTAAAATGCAAAAACTGAAATTTTTGAATATTGCATATTTTTTGCAGCAAACGATAAAAGTGAAAGTGACTAGTGGCAAACGAAATCATTTCGCGCAATCGCACCCTTAATCAGGCACTCTCCTATCACAATCCTCGCGGAAAACTGCTCGAAAGAGCGCGCTCCTCGAAGAAAAAGAAAAAAGCTCGCGGGAGGAAAGATCGGCCGGGAAAAGCCATTAACGCGGCGCGGGTGAGCTGTGAGAGCGCGAAAAGAGAAACAGCGAAAGCGCGCGCCGGGGATAAGTACTCGAAAAGTGGGCGCACACGTGCGCTCAGTTAACTCGGCAGAAGAAGAAGATCTCGCTCTCGGGATTTATCCGGCTAATTGACTCGCGGCTCGGTCTACTATCGTTCGGTTACTTTTTTTTTAATTTTAACGGTGCAGGTGTTTTCCTTTTGTGCGTGATCCTATATTCTGAGTTTCTCACTTCGTTGAACCTTCCGAAACCTGCAAATGATATTTATTATTTTGATAATGTTTCATCAAGTTTGGTTGAATATTAAATACATGGTAAATATTATATACATATGCACGTGTGTTTAAGCATGTGTTCGTATATACCTGCGTGCACACATGCGTGCATACGTATATGCGTGCCAATGTGTATGTGTGTGCGCATGTGCCTATGTGTGTGCGTGTGTGTGTGTGGGTAGGCGTGCTTAAATGTGTATGTGTGTGTCTGTGTGTGTATGTGTGTGTCTGTGTGTGTATGTGTGTGTATATGTGTGTGAGTGTATGTGTGTGTATAATGTGTATGTGTGTATGCATGTGGGCGTGTGTATGTGTGTACATATCACAAGACCAGGATGAGAAATGTTCGTAATTTTTTAAGCAGAACACAAGAGTTAAAGTAAATTGAGCCTCGCGTGTACTATCGAAAATCTCAATTTTCAAGCGCATCCCAAAATCATTTCATCCGAACACTCGCGAAGCCGTCGCATTAAAGTCAATTACTCTTAATAACTTCAATCCACCTGATGCACACTCAAACGGCGCGCTAATGAACCTAATAAAATCCTCTTTCCCAGCCTTACCTCCATCGTACCGCAAATCCTCAAACAAAACCGAAAATCACACACCGCCACAAAAACTCCTTACCGCGAAAAACTTATCCTCGCAAGCTCATCCCCAAACGAGAACTTATACGCGCAATCATCTATTGTTCCTGGGGGCGCGCCGGCCGGCGTTTTATTTCGCACCTCGTTCTTTTTTCCCTCCTCCCGCCTGCCCCTCCCGCAGCGCCATTACTCGCTCGCTATTAATTCCAACAAACTGCGAGGCGAGAACGGTAATTTATGGTTTATTGCCACGCGCGCGCGCGCGCGCCGGTCGACTTAATGCGTAACCGGCGTCGTTTACCTTTTTACGGGCGCTGTCCTCTCCCTCTCAGCCGCCGCGGTTATTATCGGGCTGGATGAGAAAATGATCCGGGCGCCGTGTAATGCGAGATATTACGGGAGTACTTGCGTACGAATAAACAAAGACGTTGTCGGATCGGGAATTATAGGCGGGTTTTATCGGCGGCTTGAGGTATTCGATGTTTAATCCTTATATTACCTTAATATTGTTCCAATATTACCTTAATATTGTTACAATATTACTACAATATTGTTTTAGTATTACCTTAATATTGTTACAATATTACTTTAATATTGTTTTAGTATAATTACCTTAATATTGTTACAATATTACTTTAATATTGTTTTAATATTACCTTAATATTGTTACAATATTACTTTAATATTGTTGTAATAATACCGTAATATCACCCCAATATGGAGAATTTAAATTATTAAGTATCTCGTTCAATTTCAAGAATACAACACCAAATTAAAAAAATCTTAATAAACGCGTCACCCAACGCCCCGATTAATAATCCTTAATTGCACATTTTAATCCAGCCTCAGCACGATCCTCGCAGCTTGGAATCGCGAAAACGCAGCCCCATAAAAGGACACTAAGTCACCGGACACCCATTCCGTCCCACCTTTCTCATCCAGTCCTCCCCCTCGCCGAAGATTGCACTGTGCGCTCCTCGCGTGCGCTGCGCGTCTCGAAAACCTCCCAGGCACCCAGCAACGCCAGCCGCTCGGATATATAACGGCCGAGAGAGCCGGGGCTTTATGATTTAGCGCGAGTGTTTTCTTATACTTTCCCAAGGCGCGAAACTGCGCGCGAGCCACCGTAATCGTTTGTCAAGCGACCCCCGGACGAAATAATAGCCGTTACCGTATACTCCGCGCCTTTCTTTTTTTCTCTCTCCCTCTCTTTCTACGGCCGCCTTATAAATGCTCGTTTATCTTGGCCGAGGAGATGGCCGCCGTCTGCGCGCGATATTTCACCATCATCGGCGTTAACGCTGCGCGCGCTCGCCGCGTGACCAGATGAAGAGTAACGACGGGGTGAGGAGCGCGTGTCCGTGGCGCCTGATCGCGTGGAGGAGGATCCGAGGACTGGCTGTGTGACGTGGTTTTTTGGAGGGTGATGGTTGTGGCTGGGGTGGTGTGATGATTTGGAGGGTTTTGGGGAGTTGAATTGGTTCGTTGGGGAATTGCGGATTGTTTGTGAGGTGATGATTTTGCGGTGGTGTGGTGAAAATTGTAATGAGTATTGTGATGGTATTATAAGTGGGTTTAATTTTGCAGATGTCTGATTTCTGGTTTGATTAACGTGGAAAATATGGGAAGTGCTCGCGATTTATCTGTAAATACGTAATATCCTATTTCGGTTTGGCGTTTATCTTATCGTTCTTTCTTTCGTGACGTGGAAGATCGAAATAAATATCAGATTTCATGAAAATTGGCGTTTTCGTGCTTATTTTCTATGTATAAGTGCGCTATTTTAATATTTCTTCAATCAACGTCAGGTCACATTGATTTTTTAAAAGGTGATACTAAAAATGCGCTTTTTCTCAATATCAAGAAAAGAACATGTAGTTGACAATTATATGTTACTCCAATATATACATATCCTATTAATCAATAGCAATAATGATATTAATAATAATAAGAAATACTTCAAAATAATATTATTTAATATTTCCAACACAATATTATAAAATCACACTTATTCTCCAAGCTCCGGATTTTCTCGAAACTCCCACAACCAGCCATCCAAAATCCAGTTCCTTCTGTAACGAAAATCACACGGAACCCTATATCTGCGAAGGTCGCGCGTGCCGGATGCAACTCGAGACGCATCGATCCTCTTCCACGCCGTACACACATACAGCCGTTTCCACGCTGATGTATACGCGAAGACTCAATTCGAACGACTTTTCTATCCGCTCCTCCTGCTTTCCCCTTAGGTCCCTTAGCGCCTCGTCTTCTCTGCGTATTTTTCTCCCTCTTCGCCGCGATTTTTTACGATACACCTGAGATATTATCGATATGAATATTGGATACCGCGCCAGCGAGTGATTCGAGCGGAGAGAAAAAAACGTCAGCTCTAATACTTCTTTTCGTGAAAAATGATTTGATTTTTATTCAAGGCCAGTCGGAGGTCAGACCGTTTTTCCAGAGAGGACAGACAGCCGGAATTTTATTCCGCGTTTAATGTAAAAAAAAAACAAATTGTGCGCAATTGCTGTAGCTAAACAAATAAACCATAAATCCATACTGACCTGACGCTCTGAAAATTTATCAGTACAACGAATATCCGATACATAAGCATTGTCAAAATAAACAACCAACATTCAAAAACACAAATAAACCAGCCATCACACAATCGCAATCCGAATCCTCCTTGATTCAGCCATCTACCCCGCGACTATCTGGTCGCTAATTTCGCGCGAAAATAAAACGCGAGCCGCCCCCCTAGAGACGAATTCGAACGAATTCAACGCGAATCCCAGTCACGTTTCCTGGGGCGAGCGCGCGCAACTACCTCTCGCAGCCCGATCTCAAATAAATTGTGCTTCAATCTGGCCTTGTTCTTGTTCGGCGCCTCCCTCGGCGTGCACTTAGGGCGAAGGCGCGAAAAAGAAAAAAAAAAGAAGAATCAGGTGCAACGCGGGGCATTTAGATTCAGCCCGAGGCGCGATAAGTAAAAGTTGCGCTTCTCTTTCGCTTCTTTTTTTTTGTCCTTTTGTTGCGTAGGTAAATGTAGTGAATTCTGTTTCGGTTTATCTTTCTTCTGTTGTTTTCCATTTTGGGATTCCGCGTGCGGGAAATGCATGAATAAAGGATTTAGGATGATGAAGCTACCGTGAAAAGTTAATGTGATAGTAAAGTTTATACTTGTATACAATTGCAATTAATATCTCAGCACAAAAGATATTTCTGTAACTTTATAAAATATTCAGATAATTCTCTTGTTTAGACTCTCTAATACACCCATCACCAGTACACAACTCATCCCCGAGAAATTAATTAAAACCCAATTAAACCCTTTACCAATCCCCGCCTCCACCCTTCCATCACCCCATTAATTCCCATTCTCCCCTCTCCCGCAATCTTTCCTTTCTTACCCCTTCAAAAAGAAAACCACCACAGTAGAATCTCGCGTTTCAGCCCCTTGTTTTGCGCGACTTCAACCCCGCGCGCACCACCTCCACCAAACGCCGGAGAAAGTTTCCTCTCTGTCCCTTCTTTCCCCGACTACGGCTCTCTGCGCACGCGTGCGAACTCGCCGGCTTCTTCTTATATACCTCCGACTGTCGTTCCTACTCTTGCGGGGCTCTAAATTCGTTTGGGAAATGAATTGCAGATGAGAGAGGAGCTAGCTGCGGAGAGTCTCCATTAACGGCCTGGGGGGAGATATACTTCCGGAATTTGAAATTGAGTGGCTTCTGCCGGCTGGTTTTTACTTTTGCCGATAGTTGTGGGGGTTTGCCGGTTAATTATTAATATGGAATGGTTTGTAGGTTTGCTGTAGGTTTGGGACGGCGAGATTTTAGTGAATGAATGTATAGGCAATGGGATTAGAATAGTTGGGAATGTGTTTTTTTGATAGGGTTAAATTTGATTTTGTAATTTGTAAATAGGACGAAATTCAAAATAAGATATCCGGTCGGCAGCGCCAGAGTTATTCCTGCTGCGCGGCGCACGAATCCCGTTTCCGTTTTACTTTGCTCGCTTAGATTGTTTTATAGATTAGGATATCTACAATAAAGTTGGTAACTTCTGGGTTTTACGACTGGCATAAAATTGCCAAATATCCCCATTCGCTTAAAACTTTCGGCTGTAAAAGAGGTCTCGAAATTTCTATGTTCGCATTTTATACTTTTCATTTATACGTTTATAGGATTGGCTGCTCCCGGGGCTTTACTTTATGCAAAATCTGTCTTACAGTCCCTGGATATTTATGGATGCGTAAGGACTTTTAGCGAAAAAGTATTTCGATTAGTATTATTAAGAAGTTTAATGCGTCAAGGAATTATCTTTATTACGTGTCAATTCTTTTATGAACTATCACATTTTCTTTAAATAAGAACATTTATTAAAAACTATGTCGAATATATTCTTTCTTTTCTGTTACAGGTAAGTTTCAGATTTCAAGCAGTAATCACGTAAGTCAACCTTACAAACTAAAAATACCTACAAAAGTCACACCTCATCTTTAAACCAAATCAAATTTTTAAACCTAACCTTTGTGATGTGACACGTTCCTAAAGAGTGTTCCCACCCGCTCACCAGACACAGCAGACTCTCGCGCTGTATCTCAGTAGTGCGTGCGTGCGCCAGATGCGAAAGATCAGAAGATACTACGTAGGGTCGAGGTAGCCAGGCAGTTTACCCTATGAGCATCTCGAAATCTGTATGTAAGTTCTCGCTTTCGAACGCCGACCTGCTGCCGCTGCGGCCTGTTTCTTATATATAGGTGGTGGGATAAAAAAGGTTTCGCGAGAAGTATGTTGGATGTTCGGAAGAGATAGATGTGGAGGAAACGGAAGGCTGTGGGTTAATAAGTGGAGTGTGAGAAATATTTTTTGGAGGGATGTTGAAGCTTCTTTATATGGTTTTAGTGGTTTAAAATAGAAATCGATTAAGGCTGATTGAATTTAAGCCAATCTGTTGCAATTGTAAACAATTACAAAAGTACAGTATTCTCACTCAATGTTTATTTGAAGAAAAGTAGTTTCTAAAATTGATTATTTTTGCATATATTTGTTTTAATTAGGAAAAAATTAATTGTAATTTTAAAAATTCACAAAATCATCTAAAATTTTAAATATTTATCCATTATAAAAAAATATTAAAAGCCAAAACAGCCAAATTTTTATTAATTTAAAATACTTTTTTTACCATTCTATGTGTCTGCAATAAGGTCCATTAAAAACAAATTAAAAAATAAATTCTGAATCTACTTTAAAAAAAAATCCTAAACTTTCAAAAATGACATTCTACTAAAAAGGAACAATCCATCCTCGCCAACTCCTCTCACCATAAAAATTAAACAACAATTACAGCCCCGGAAGGAACCCCGAGCTTGAAACTCTTAGAAAGATCTCTGACCTCCACACACATATACACATACACACACAAACGCAAAATGCACACCCAGACACATACATAGACACACAGGATGAAAATCAAGCTCAGATAGGGAAAACACAGTCGGCTCGCTCGCTCGCTCTGCAAAGATAAAGGGCCCGCGGCTCTCTCCCTCCCTCTCTCTTTCTCTCTCCAAGATAAATCGAATGCCCGAAGGCGAGCAGCTAGCTCCTTCTCTCCTTTCCCTCTTCCTCTAGCTCGCAGCTCAGATAAAAGTCACTAACAAGTAACAAAAGGTACAGCTCGCAGAAGGTGTGCAAGCGAGAGAGAAAGGAAGGACTACATATTGCCTCTCTGGATATATCCCTTCGCGCCTCTCTTGTTCGCGCCTTACTTCCTCCTTCGCAGCAGCAGCTTTGTTCCCGCGGATTCCTTATAGTTTCTCGGACTTCGATTGTTTTCTCGGGGGCCCTTCTACAAGGCGCGCTGCGCATATCCCACCCCGCGGACGCGAGGAAGCCCGCTTTGGGCGCCACAGAGGAGTTTTCCTCGTCGCGATTTACGCGAATAAGGAAATTTCAATTGGAGATGAGGAGGAGCGCTGCGTAAATTTATGCGAGCGCGACGTGTTTGCGCGAATGCGCCGAGGAGCCGGAAGGTTTAAAGGAGATGCCCTTTTCAGCCGGAAGAGAGGATTTCGAAAAGTTCGCCGGGAGATTTGCCTTTTTAAGGAGCGCGGATGCTGAGACTGCCCGAGGCTGGCCTGCGCGAGACTTGATAAGGAAACATGCCGGTTTTTCGCGGAATACTGCGTGTATATATGGTTGGATGTGTGCGGAAGAGGCAGGATTCCGAGCTTCTGTTCTGTGCGTCAGAGCCAACGTCATTTTTCAATATCAGCTGTGATAAATCAATGCGCGCGGAGCTTCGGACTCGAGGCAAATGTGCTTTGTCAGATTTGTAAATGTCTTCTTCCAGCCTCACAGCGAGCTCTCGCCGACTATCCAATTCCCTTCCTCAAAAAAACAAGAAAAAGCGCAAAAATCCAATTCGAAAATTTTCACAACAATGCCGGAGCGCGCAGCCCGACGCCCGCAACAAAAGACATCATTCAGATTTGAAAAATTACAGGCGCCCTGATTCTTTAGCAAGCAGCGTAAGTGCATAGGCAAAGTCCATCGATCGACGTCAACGTCTAAAATTGCGTTACGCGCGCGCGCATAACCAGCCGCGAATTCTCGACCCGAAAACGAACGCGCTGGATGACAGATGCCTCACGGTATACTCGCACCTTTCCGCAGCTGTGCGCGTTTCATATATATACATCTACTCTCGGCGCGATTTTGCTGGCGCACTCGATTTGCCAAACCCGCTTGCCAGTTCAATTTATACACGCGCGTATAGTGCTATGAAAAATTTCGCAGCCCTCCATCGATTTCGCGCCTTTCGGGTTTAATTCGTACGGCTGCGGGGGTGGAGGCCGATAAAGGCGTAATTCTTTGTTCTGAATTAATGCGGCTTTATAAATCGTGGCTGTCGAACGGGAAGATTGGATGTGTCGGCGGCTGCCGATAAGAGCTGGAAAAATTAGGCTCTTGTCGGGGGATGCGCTGACGGGGACGCCGATTTTCCAACTTCCTAAGTGGGGTTGTAAATTCAGAGGATCCGTGAGCGTCAGGCGCGGCCAGTCGGAGGATAGCTACGTGGGCGAGCTACTGTGCTGGGAAATATAATAGCGTTGGGAGTGCGACAATTGCGTATTGTTCCGCTGACGTCGAACGGTGATGTTAATTCTGGCTTTATTGATATGGACGATTTGATTGGGTAATGAGGAGTGTTATAGGATGTCGATTGAATATTGATTGTTTAAGATGATGTCGGGCAAATTGCTGGTGTGGAACGAATGTCGAGCGATTAAGTTTTTTTTTAGAAAGTTGGAAAATATAAGCGTGAAATTTATGTCGGGAACAATATGTTAGAGTTGATACTCTGAATAGGTAGAGATGACACTTATCGATTTCGTTTATACTTTGCTCACTTTCGAAGTATAAAAAGCTGCTGACACATCTTCCCTGCCGTGCCGACCTACTTTTGGAAAGAATGCTGTATCCACTTGTACAGATACACTTTTATGTCTGGAAATACATCGCGAATCTATCATTCGACGATAAGAGTATAGAATTTTTCTGTAATTTTAAAATAAAATGTGTGACGAACGGTTATATTCTTTAATAAGTAAATGTTCGAGATTTATTATTATCTTGAAAAATTATTGAGAAATCCATCTACTAGTTTTTAACGTCAAAATGTTAAACTTCAAAGTTTCTTTTTTTAAATTTACGAATGCTTTATAATTTTACTGCATCTTTGTAGTGTTTTTGCTCTTATCTTAAAATTTCAAAGGAAGTCGATCCTGAAAAAGGGAAAAACCGAAAGCCCCGAGAGAAATCAGAAAATCCAAAAAAAAGGAAACATCGAAAAATTGAGAAAATCCTAGAGAAAAAAATATTAATAAATCTCAAAAAATCAAGATTTCTTAAATTTTCCGGCACCTTAAAAATTTTACCGAACCTCAACCACCCTCCTCATCCCAACCCAACCTCTCCCCAATCAAACACGAAAATCCCACACCCACCACCTCTCTCATTAAACACCAACTTACCACCGTCCACATCTCTCGATTCTTTCCCTTTAACGACTACAAGCACCACCCCCAGTCAGTCCGATTGAAAAGGACGCTTGGTCCAGCCAAGATCTTTTCCCGCGGGCGTTTCACGGCGAGAAGAAAAAGAGAACGGATGCGCAGCGTCCGACGACGAGGACAGCCCGGGGGGCTGGCTGCGATGCGACAAAGGCGACGAGCGGCTCGATATAATGGCGAGAAAGAGAGACTGATCGTATAGACGAGGGCGGATAGCCGCCGGCTGGGAATCCATTCTTCGGCAAAGTCCTCGGATGAAAGGACGGCTGTCTGGGCGACGCTGCATGTTTATCTGGGTCGAAGGGTTACGGCCGTGGAGGTGGCACCTATATACTGGCTAGGTGTGTGGAATAATGGGGTTTGTGGGGTCGTGTGGTGGGGTGTGATTTTGAAAGAGTAGGAGTTGATTGTTGGGTGTTTTTGTACTGTTTTTGATTATTAACTTTTTAAATGTTAAAGTTTAAGTAGTTAAATTGTTTTAGAAATAATGAAAAATTTATTATGTTTTAAAAGGAAATTAATTAATTCGGTATAGTCGAAACCATATTACAAATTTTATGAAAATGAAACGGAAAAATGAAAATAATTATTGAAAATAGCAATGTGATCAGAAAAGGAAAAAAATCGTTATTCTAATCTGGAGTTTATTTCAGAAGATATTTACGTAAATCTTATTCTCACAAAGTCTTAGAAGTAATTATAATCGGAGAAGATTAAAACTATTCACATTTACTGTAACATTTAGAAATAATGATTTGTCAATAAATCCTACAACTTCATTTTCCAATAATTATAAATAGGTACCTTTATATTATAAATGGATATATTATGATGAATTTCTGGATGTGTAAATTTAAGATGAGCCTCGGATAAACGACCGAAATAAAACTCGAATAAAATTGTATTTTCTTTATTTAAAAATGTAAATATAGTTTTGTTAGTAGTTAGTATGATTCTGGTCCCAGGAACATTAATTTTGATAGAATTTTCGGATATATCTTCTATTCCATTGAGCGATGGAGAACATACTGCTTTTAGTTTCATCTCTTAGAACTTCTATTTTTACCAACACCATATAAGTAATATTTTATTATATTATAAAACTTCTACTCGTTAGCTCAGAGATAGACCAACTCAATTCCCATCAATGATAAAAACCGAAAACACCCTTCACGAACTAAACCCCAAAAACCCAACATTCCAAAACCAACCCCAACTCAAAAACGCAACCTATTTCACCAACCCATCCCAACCAACGATCCCACCAAGATTCCACAAAATCCAGCCCATCTCATTTCCAATCATTACCAGACTCGCTCGCGCCTGGCGTCGAACAAGCCGCGATACAGCCCGCTCACCCACGCGCAAGCCAGCTGACCGTACCACCTATATACCCTCCCGGGCGCTGCTGCAGTGTCACCAGCGGGCCGAGGGTGCAAGGTCGTTTTGAATTTCGGACGTTGATTTGCGAGCGTGTGCCGACGCCTCTCGGTGTCGCAATAAATCTTTGACATATGGACCGCTCGCAGCACACGCGCGAGCTAGCGCACTCGACACACTGTGCCGTCTCTCTTTCGCTGCGGATGAATCCCGCGGTCATAGACAGTGCTGCCAGAGGGATACGTATAGTCGCTGGATTTCGATTGCGGAGCTGGCTGGACGTTTGTGCCTGCGGTGGCACTGGAAATGATACGGCTGTATCGATATTATTAACTTGGGGCTTGTTTTAGACTTGAGATTGTGGGGTGTTTGTTAGAATTTTGCGTAGAGTGGGTGAAATGATAGTATAGGTAGCTTTATGTTTTTTTCTTTTTTAAAGAGGATATATAAAAGCAGTTTTCTTAAATTAGTAATATGAAAAATTGAATTCATAATTTAATTCATAATATAATACGAGAATCAATTTGAAAGTTCTTTAAGATGAGATCTTTACATGATACTACATTTATATATTCGGAAAAAATTGTTTTCAAAGAAATAAATGTTTCAATTTTAATAAATCAAGATAAGCAAAAGTTCAAAAGACAAGCTATAAATGACAATAAAATAAATGTTTTTTATGCTTTCCAATTTTATTTTTCCAATATTTAACTGTTTCATAACTTTGAATGTTCCATTTTAAATATTTTCTCATATTTTCACATAATATCAATAACGTTTACTTTCCAACTTTTTTCCATCTATCGATTATTTTTCAACTGGGGAGACTTTATGCTTTTATTATTAACGATATCTATTCTTTATTATTAACATCATATTTCAAAAATACTATTTCAAATATTCCAACCACTGAACATCCCCATAAAACACCCATCCCCACCCACTCAAATCAAATCACCTTCTCAACACCTCCCAACACAACCTTTCCTCCGCAAACACTAATCACACCGATCCCTCCGCCCTCGAAATCCAGCCAAAGGTATCATCGCTCTCTCCTCAATCATAATCAAGAAATTATCCATCAATTCAAGCCCCTCGCGCGTCTAGCCGGCGCTGGCGCGCACCGCAGAGCGCCGGCGCGTCGCGCATGTGGCCGCCATCCGCGCCGCGCGCGCAAACGTAAAACACTTCGCCCTCCGCTGCTGCAGCGCTACTAATTGCTCATTAGCTTGGATCAGAGGCATTCCCCGGGCGTTTAGCGAGCCAATTTCCGGGGGACGCCTGCGCGAGCGTGTGACTCGGGTGGGAAGTTTTTTTATATAGTGCCGGGGTAGTGTGTCACTTTCTCTTGGGTTAGTTGAGCGCTGCTGGTGTTGTTTTCTTTTTAAGGGGGTATGGATGGTCTTTTATTTGGGCGGATGGGCCACGTGCGGCGGAGAGTCGAGTGACGGTGAGAGATGCATTTTTAAACCCTTTGGAGTCGGGAGCGCGCGAGCGTGCTATATTCGTTGCGACGCGAAATATTCATGAGTGTTTGAAGTGTCGCTTTGAAATGATGAGCGATTTATTTGCGTTAGTTTCGAATATTGAATTTCTGGAGACTTAGATTGTGGATGATGGGTGATAAATGAAAGAGTTTCAGTTTTTTGTATTTACGTTTTATAAATAGTGGTAGTAAATGACAGCAAAATATTGTATTTGAGAGTAATAATTTACTGGTTTGATTGTTTAACAACATGAAAAGACTTCTACAAAAGCAAAAGAAAAAATATATAGATTACTGATGATAATAAAAATCTAATTATTATCAAAAAAAAAATAAAAATATTTTACGAATAATGTTTTGTACAATATCAAAAGTAATTATGCATTGAAAATTTTTTCAAGTTAAGAAGAGTAGAAAAATCAAGTTGAACCAACGTAGTAGCTTGATCAAAATAATTAAATATTTTTTCACAAATTATTGATTTTGTAATAATTACTAAAATATAAATTAATTTTTATTTTATAATAATATGATTTGAATTATCGATTTAAATTTAACCTAGAAAAGTTAGTAAGCTTTCTCCTAAATAACCTTATATAAAGAGGTTCCGCTTTTTTTGTTTTTACATAATCTCTATTTTTTAATTTTTGTTTTCTGCTTTGAGCAAGCAGTAGAAGACCTATCTTTTCGTTGTCTAATATGCCACTTATATCAAATAAAGTTGTACCTTGGATGATGGAATCTTGGATTGAAGCTCCGTGTAGTAATAAAACCTTAACAATCAGTGCATATTCATTTTCAACTGCCATAAAAAGTGCTGTTTTTTCTCCAACCTTAATATCTGGATTTGCTCCATGTGTCAACAATAAATGAACCATGGAAACTGAATTGTTTGACACAGCAACATGTAGCGGAGTCATATCATCATCTCCTACAGCGTCGATGTCAGAACCATGGAAACTGAATTGTTTGACACAGCAACATGTAGCGGAGTCATATCATCATCTCCTACAGCGTCGATGTCAGCGTTCCTTGCAATGAGCATTTCTGCTATGTCGTAGTAATCGTCGTTGACGGCCATGTGCAAAATTGTCCATCCGGTGGAGCTGTTTATCACATTAAGATTGACGTTACCTTTATTTAAGATGTTTTTGACGGCTATCCTGTCGCCTTGTTGGACTGCACGGTGCAATGAAATGATATTCGGTTTAACCATTTTAACAAATGCAGATTTGTTCTATACGTTGTATATATAAGTCTATTTTTGTTAGATTTTTCCTACGTGATCCTGTATTAGAGAATGAAAGTTTAGAAGTAACTTCAATTTTAAATCTACTTCTATTTATATGTATTATCTGTATGTTATTTATGCAATTTTGATCGTACAGTGTATTATCCAATCAGGTTCTTTAATCCCTTACCTACTCTACTACTTAAGAGTACTCCTCACGAAATTGACAACTTAAGTGCGACAGCAGCGCCCTCCCTACTAATCTGTTTTTCGTTAATTTAATTATTTATCATATTTTTAAAGCTTATATCAAAGTTTCACCACCTGCAGAAAGTATTCAAGATTATTTTTAAAAAAGTTTCAGCAATTAAATTATCAGAAGGCTAGTGGCGGTTTTGTAAAACAATTATCAAATTTGTCCGACGAAATATGTTTTTTTAACGCTTATTTATTTCATCAAACTTTTTTAAAAATATTATTCAATACTTTCTACAGGTGGCGAAACTGATATAAGCTTTAAAAATATGATAAATAATTAAAATTAACGAAAATAAGATTAGGCATGAGAGGGCGCACCAATCGCGGTGAGGAGCACTCTTAATCTCTTAACAATTTTTTGATTTCTAAGAAAAGAGGTTGTTTTTATTGTTTTGAAGCACATCAAGACAGATCTGATAATAACTATGCAGCTACTACATGTTTACATAAACAAAATTCAAACGAGTGTTACAATGCTTAAAAAGAGAAATTAAAATCTTAATTAAAACTTTTAAAAACTACTGTTAACTTGTAAAAACTCACATAATAGACTTGAAAGTATCCAGTAGGATGTGACTTGAGACGACTTGTATAACTTCCATCCTAATTTAAGTAAATTAAAAAAAAAAACTTGTAAAAAAATCTTTTAAAATATTTTACTTCTATGAAGTTGTATTTCTTTTTATTTATCTTCTCGTGTCTCATATTTTAGTGTGCAACCGCAATACTTTATGATGAGCCATCTAGCTTTATCTGACAGAATTAAAAAGTGTCAAATATTTGAAAAAATTTAACTCAACTTAGTTGTATAGCAAATTAGAACTATTGTAAGGTTTTTGAAATTTTGTTTCTAAAAAAATTTTTTCTTATCTGGTTTATTATAATAAAATGAAACCAAAGTAAATAACCAGAAAAATAAAAATATTCTTAAGGTATCTATGACTACTTTTAGAATTTAGAAAAAATCTTATGATTTATTTTTCTTCAAATCTCATCAAGGAACTAATTAATATAAAATGAAGTACTTAAACTTCAATGAAACATTTTTTTCATTTTGAAGCTTTTATATATCTATATCTCTTGAGAACAAAAATTATTTTTGAATGGACACTTTTTAAAAACTTTTTATTTCCACCTCTAAGAATGTTTCAAGAGAATATTTAAAAAATATTAAATTGTATTATTGCAAAGCTTTCTCTTTCCACAAGAAAACTACAATATTTAGTTCTTCCCCTTCATTTCTCTAACACTTCTAATCTCGTTTCATCCTCACCCTCCCAAGAAAACACCAATCTTACAAAAAACCAATTCTCATCCTCTGTCATCATAACAGTCTCCATCTCGCACATAACTACTTACTCCTCACCTCATAATTAATTATCATAAATACACATTATCCCAAGAATCGCAGCTCCACTCGAAGGGCCACAGCACAGCCTCCGAAACAAAGGAAATCACGCGCCGAATCCGGCTGGGGACGCTTAATATTGCAGCAGGCGCGGGAGTTTCGCGTATCCGGCCAGTTTCCCCGTCTGGCAGCGCGAGCTTTTCAGAAGTGGCTACACTTCGCGCCAGCGCGTGCGAGTCTTTATTGCCGCTCGCGCGTACCGCCGATGAATTATTTATTTACGGAGACGCTCCAAGTGCGCCGTCCGATTTGTTAAGTTTCGTGCGGGCCTTGTAGCGACGTGATTTCATTTGCGAGGCCCGTTAGCTAGAATTTTATGGTTTCGCAGATGCTATTAATTTGATGAGATGAGGAGACTAGGCGCATTAAGATTGGAAAAGTAAAAAAAATTAATGAAACAAATGTTCTCTTGAATTTTGGTCTCAATATTCCAACACGTATCCTCACTTTCCTTCTAAAACTAAAAGAACGATACCTAAAAAAAAGTTCAACCCTCTACACTCGCTTTGTCGCACCAGCTTCGATCTCCCCGCTTGTTTTGCACCCCAGCGCATAGATCAAAAACTTTCTCGAAAAAACTGCAAGGAGAGCGAAGAAACTCGCCGACCGCGATGACATCATTAACGAAACGTCCCTCTTTCTCTTTCACCCTCGAAAACTAAAACACTCCTCCCTCCACGTATATAATGCTCAGAGCTTAAAGCAGCGAGCGAGCTTTGGAAAAAGAGAGGGAGCACTTAACCTCGGCCCATTAATTATCTAATCCCCGTTCCTCATAACAATATATTTTCGCCGGCGACACACGGGCTTCTTCGTCCTCCTCGTCTCTAGCTGCTCTCCGTCGCGCGACCCTCGTTGTGCCATTTCAGCCGCGCGATTTCAAGTAGACGCTGGGGAAGAGAGAGTAAGTAGTGCGCGCCGTTTTCTCTCTCCCGAGCACTTTAAAGCGCCGAGTTTATCGCTTCTGACGCGCTGGAGCGCGAGCGAGCGTTTTTAGAGCTGTTGCGCGCGGTTTTTTTTTTTCGTTGGGGTGGGTGGTGCAGTGATGAGGAGAGGATGTGAGAATGTGGAAAGTGAGGGTGTGAGAGGGAGGGAGGGTGTGTGGATTGAGACATTGTGGTTGGTTTGATGAGGATTTTTGATTGTTGGGCGATGGGTTTTTTTTAATGGTTATTGACTTGGTATTGTATCTGTATTGATTGACTGTGTTGGATGTAGGAAGTAGTTATAATTAAGGCATTTATTTTTAAGCGTTTACTTTATTGTATACTTTCACTCATCTAAGAGTTGATCTAACGTAAAACTTTGAATAAAATCAGTAATTTTTAAAATAAATTTATTTCCTTTAATTTTTAAAGCTTATTTATCTTACATATAAGTACCAGTAATTAAGTTACTAAAGTTAATTCCCCTAGTCCTAACATCAAGAAAGTTTCGCTCACGCAACTCCAAACATTAATTCTCAATGTCCAACTGAACTACTTGTCAATACGAAAAAACAAAAAAAAAACAAAAAACAAGCACTCAAAAGCTCCAGCTGCGATACCTTTAAAACACCCCCCTTAGCCCTGCAACAGTATCAAAGCAGCGGATGTTTACCCATTTAGGGCGAGAAATCTCTGCTCCTAGTAACTACCTCTGTAAAAAGAGACGAAACGTATCGAGGAATTCCAGCTCTCCAGCCAAAGTACATATATCTGCTCCGCTCAAAGGCAAAAACGCTCCCAGCACTGGAAAAAATTTTCCTGCCAAAAGGGTAAAAAGGCGCACACACAGCCCGGACATCAAACGCTTCGCCTTAAAAGTGAAGGCACAAGGCGGCGCGCATCTCCGAGAAAAAGTAGGTCGCGCGCTGCGCGCCGGCCGAGTTAATGGGTAGCATCCCTTAATTAATTAGCGCCCCGCCGCGGAAACTTTCGAGGAGCAGCGGCGAAACTTTCGTGTATAATAACGCCGAGCTGGGCGCCGAGGGGCGGTGACTTTGATCGCGCGAACGGACGAGCTTTATAACCCGTCCGCGCCATTCTCGAGCTTTGTGTGAGGAGGGGAGGGGGTTTCGCGCTGTGTATAACACGGGGGTGAGGGTAAAGTGGCTGGGATGTGGAATTTTTTATGCTGGGCGATGGAAGTGGTTTATGGCGGGGAC